>QEWY01002887.1:129019-387857 GCA_006503575.1 Baylisascaris schroederi
TATATATATATAAAGTATGCAACGAAAACATTAATTTACCGAGGCTTTTCGATGACAGTTCCAAAACCATTATGGATGAAAAGTCCATAGTGATTTAATTCCCCTCTCCACCTACTTTCCCCCAAATTACATTTAAAAAACAGCAGTGCTCCGTCGTTTCTAACTGATGTGACCACTACGGACCGTCTAATAGATCGAAAAGGAATGTAAAGATAAAATATATACCGAATAATGACGCCCTGTGAATGAAGCAAATAGACCGCGCTAACAAGTTGTGCCATCCAATGCACGATGAGTGACTCAGGTAGATGCTCGTTACGTGGCCACCGCTTATCCTTCCGCAAACGGTTCCGTGCGCGCCGCACTGCGTCTTGCGTAATTATTTCATCCGCATTCGCATATACTAAACACACGTTCGCTAAATTTCAAATATCCCACATATTTACGGAATTTTACAGCCAAACATCCCTTTGGAGACAAGGAGAGAGGAGGAGAGAGAGGGAGCAAACCACTCACTCCTAACAGATGAAGTGCAGTAATGATGTAAGCGATTGTTCCCCCCTCATCGGTTACTCTTACACTTTTTTGAACAGTTTAGCCTACACAACGGGCTGTATGATGCCAATTTTGAGCAACGAATTCCCCTCATAGAACGCGCTGGGATGTGCTACTCTGACGTCAACGGAGACGACAACGACAGAAACAAAGAAAGAAAGGAAAGAAGAAATCATCCTGGCTCATCTCTCATCGTTCACTGCTGATCAGAACGTTTATCTTTACTGAAAGGTTAAAAAACCTCCACAAAGAAGTAAACATGCCTATCTCTATGCTCGACATCTCAACGACAGTCAACACGTCGATAAGAATCACTTCATCTGAAGGAAACTTTCAAAACAACAACGCAGTTACTTACATCGGCTCGCGTTGGAGCTGCTTGTTGCGGATCGACAAGAAAGATTGACAGGTGCGGGTGCCTCTTCATCCAAACTGAAACAGTCGACTAGCGGCACGCTCATCGTATCGTGCAATACGCTTTGGAATGGTGGGCAACTGGCGTTCTCTGCAGAAGCAACGCTAATGCCAGCCACCATCGAAACGTCATAATAGTTTGCTTCACTGTCGAAACTATCCAACGACATCTTACCTGAGCTCTAAATTATATACATATATATATATATATATATATATATATATATATATATATGTATATATACAGCATCTATAAAGCATAATGGCATAAAGTACCTACACCATACATTTCTGTTAAAACATGTGAAAAAGGCATCCAGACTTTGAACTAATCTCGACGGAATAGTTTCTAGCCGGACAAAAGCGCCGCAAAAAAATTTAAAGAGATGTTAAGCGCTTTTGCTGTTCTCGCATAAAATAAACACCTCGAATATCCATGCTATAAAATATTAGTGAAAATGGCAACAGCAACTATACAAATATTACATCCTACCAGAAATACAACAATAAGTTCAGAAATACAGGAGTTTTGAATACACTCTGATTGTGCAAAAAAAAGCAAAAACTCTGCAAGCATTTGTACTTAAGCAATCTAAGTGAATTTTCTCGCATTAGTTCCTTGTAGATTCCTCAAAGTTCCCAAGTATAGGTGCGTCTGAGTGACAGCTGGCAGTACCAAAACAAGTTAAAACATTGGATGATACAAACATGCACATATTTGTAAATAGACACAAAAGAAATGTTGAAAAAAAACGTTGAAATGTTTTTTAAAAAAATCGTTCCATTAGAAGGCATACATGCATTACTAAAAAGAAAACGTTCCGATGTACAACTACAGAAAGGTGGTGTGCAGCGTAATAACAGAAATTAAATGATCAAAGAGAGCTAAACGACCTTCCGCAAGAGCTGATCAAACGCCGATTCGTCAGCAAGATCCATTGGCTCATCGCTTTCACCTCCCACCAAGAATCGAACATGCTTGCCTGGAAACATATTCAAAATATCTAGGAAAGAAATTTGCATAAAAAGTGGTAAGAAACGAAACGGAAAGCATATAAACACAAAATGTCTTAAATCGAAACGGGTTTTAAAAAATATATATCACCGCATTATGCCCCCTCCCCTGTTTGCTGATTCCTTTCTAAGACATAAAATGAAGCCATTCACACAGCTCAGAAATTGTTTTGTACTACTGGAAATTTGTACAATTACTCTCGATCAGCTTCGCAGATGCGTTCGCATACATTCTGCGAAATCACGTTTGTAGCCTCAGATTTACTGTTGTCCGGCGGAAGTGGTTACCAAGTTACCTCGATCGCCTCTAGCCCAGCAATTAAACCAATCCGCCGTTTACTACCAAGAACACCAGAACATTCTCTTTCACTGCAACTTAACTCTAAGTCATATCAGTCCACTCTCTGGATTGCAAATAAACCCTCTGAAACAAACATTTCTCAACTGCCACCCAAAACATGTAAACCAGGTGAATGTCGATCATCGTCAAACAATAAAGCATACCTTCGTAGACGTTGGATTTTGTATGCGTCTCTGGTAGATCGCTGGCAGTACTCGGGCCAGCCGTTACCTCCTTAGATATATAAATACACTATATGTATACATTACATAAATATATGTAGGATTACAAACACATTTAAAACTAATTAAGAAAAAAAAAACAATTTAAACCACCAAAATGGCTTGAATCATTGCTACCCGAAACAATATTTCTCCTGCATTAGAATTTATTCTTCCCTTGCAAATAAAGCATTTTTTTAGTTGAAAGTATTTTATCATCTTTATTAATAAATAATATTTCCAACATCTAATTGGTTAATCCCCCACGATGAATTCAGACAAAGACTCTAATAAATCACATATACCACCTTTTAAAGAAACAACCTACACTTATATATTAAAACCTGCATTTATATGTTATTAAATAACCTAAAAGTCAAGACGAAATTATATAACTGTCACAGTTTTGAATGTTACTTTTTGGGATCTAACGCAGTTTTCGTCTTCAATGTCTACAAAAATCGTATATTTCGAGAGAGAGTGAGAGTGAGAAGGTGGAAAAGTGAGGGTGAGAGATGGTGAGAGACTGAGAGGACAAGAGAGAAAGAGGGTGAGAGAGCGAGAGAGAGTAGGAGAGTGAGAGTGGGAGAGTGAAGGAGCGAGAGAGTGAGAGAGGAGTGGGGAGAGAGAGGAAGAGAAGGGGGAGAGGGGGGAGGGGGGGGGGAAGAGAGAGAGTAAACGAATCTGCAATTTAAAAGCTTAATACAGCGAGACTCAGCTTTTACAATGGGTTTAATTTGGAAGCATAGAACATAAAAAATAGTAAACAATAATTTGGAAGCATAGAACATAAAAAATAGTAAACAGAATTTACTATGCAAAAGCACCCCATTTCTGGCAAGGGAAAACATTATAAGAAACAAATCTACAATTTGAAATCGAGGTTCCCCACAAAAAAAATCACCTCTTAGGCAGTCCTTGAATTAATTCTATGCTAGACGAGTTCGTCATTTACAGACTGAAGTTGACATCTACAAATTCCTTAGAAAAGCCGACAACCACAATAACCTTACTTCCACCCTCTCACAACCATTTCCGCTGGTCAGAATTCGGGAATAAGCATAACCGTTGCAACACTCGGTGATCACTTGGTTCCCCATAAAATCATCACATCGGCCCAATTCTCTCACTTTATAGATATGTGACAGAGTTGACATCTCAAAGATTAACGCAATAAGATTCTAATATGCTTTCATTACAGAACTTTTATTATACAAGAACACCTCGCAGTTATCGGCATTATCAGGTATGCTTGAAAGTGTCGCTTTCCAGTGATCTTCTTCACAGCGAATGTCAGCTTTGAAAGGCTCCGCTTCCATAAAACTTTGCGTTCTTTGCTCACATTCTTCGAAATACTCTTCCTATAAAATAATTTTCTTTCTATAAAAACAAATAATTTGCGAAAGACACCGACTTGGAGGAGGAGAAAGAGTAAGATCGGTGATAATGAAACTCTAGAACGGGAAAGTTAACGAAAAAATAATATAATTATGAAATTTCTCGGCAATAAATATGGGATTTCTCCATAAAAGTCATAAATAAAGATCGATGAAAACAAAACTTGGGGATGTGGAAAAAAAGACAGGAATGATTTCTTCAAAAATGACGAAAAACAGAGAAACACATCAAAATGTTCGCAAAATCAATTCAATCATTCCAGTGGATCGTCTTCTACGAATGAAGAAAACATCCCCACAAAAGCTTCAAGATTCACCAAACTGCACCCCTCCCCCCAAAAAAAGGGATAAAACTTTGATTAAAATGCTTCAATATTTTACCAATCCAAGTTGCATGAATTCACCTCCATGCCTTCCATTTTTCCAATCTACAACGATGCAAAATCTCCACATTCTCATAAAACCGGAGGATCAACATCGAGATGTAAAAAATAATGATAATAATAATAAAACAAACCAAGAAATCCCAAAGTGTCCCATATTTCACGTATTCAAGCAGAAGAATAATAAAGTTGTCCGTATCGAAGAATTTATGCAATTGCACCATATTGGTAATATGCATCGGCACAGTGCTACATATCGACGTCGATCTACGCTGTCTGCATGGGCTTGT
This sequence comes from Baylisascaris schroederi, assembly GCA_006503575.1. NCBI lineage: Eukaryota > Metazoa > Nematoda > Chromadorea > Rhabditida > Ascarididae > Baylisascaris > Baylisascaris schroederi. The sequence goes on from QEWY01002887.1 coordinate 133,634, forward strand.
CGACTTCTCTAGTAGCTTCATCACGTATTTCGTTTCACTTCCTGAATCGTCGACGATAGATTCATTTCAGCAAACACAGACACTTCAGCAGCACCTAATATGTTGGATTTTCCACAAACTTTCGTAGGTTAGATTTTCAAAAGTTAATAAATAAATGAATGTTCTAGAAATAGTGCTCCCTTACACCATTTAACCCAAAATTTAATGAATGTTTGGTGATGTCAGCATCACTAGAAGTTGAAACTGAAAGGCGCACATAGCAAACGAACAGCAGAGCCCTCTTTTGCAATAATGTTCCTTGCAATAATATTCGAATACTCAAATACTCAATAACTCAAATAATGCACAAAACTCAAACAACTCGAATATTCGGTACTCACATACTTAACACCTCAAATAACACCCCAATACTCGTGATTCGAGTACTCAATATCTCAATAATGCACAAAACTTAAACAGTAACTTAAATACTCGACATTCAAATATTAAATATCTCAAATAATACTCCAACACTAGCCACTCAACACCCCAGATAATGCAAAAAACGTAAACACTAGCTTTTCAAGACATATCAGTGATTAGCAATAAAATATCAGTGTAAAACAAGCATTTCCGTATCGATAACCAGAGGAAACAACTAGAAAAAGTGACGAATGGGAAATTTTGCAGTCACCATGAAGAATGGTATACCTGCATTGCGTTCCTCAACCAATAAAACCCTGTGCTTAGCACTTGCCGATGGAAGAATACCCACAACGCGATATGTCTTCAACGCCGCGTTCGAACTTTGGAACGCTATTAGATTCGGATCCTGTAATAAAGATCATTTTTACGTCCGAAAAAACACAGAACCACATGAGCAACACAAGCCTCCAAACTTCCAATATCATATTACAAGCATTACACAAAGCTTAAATGATAATCATCCACACCTATCCGATTTACCAACGATGCATACATCCTCCCCTCCCCCTCCCCTCAATGCCTTAATTATTGTTTATTTTCCACTGCAAAGTCCCAAATTACTGAATACCCCAAACATCTAAACACAAAAATGTGGAATAGAAGCAACCGCTGGGTCAGATGGACCGAGAAAGCTTGATGAAGAGTCAAACTCACATGCAAAGTGTTTGAAAGCCACGAATCGACGTCAAATGTAGAGCCGTCGAATGAGAGGTATGACCGATATAGCTTTTCCGCCTTCAATAAATACTTCGCCGTTTTCTTCCTCACAGCATCACGCCTTGATAAGTCACGCTCATATTGTACACCCTGAAAGTATCCATAGATCTCCCAACAATTCGTTTATAAGCAGAAAGCCACCTCCAAAACAAGGCAACTGTTTTGAATCGGAACCCTTTCTCTATTTACTTATGTACCTGCTGAGTCTTACGAATACAAAACGTCGTACCATCACTAATGTTGCACTATTATATAATCTTAGAGTCACTGCATATTAGATGGCATATATACACAAAAGCAGCACAATAAGATGTGCACGAATATTGCATTATAAGGCTCATGGACATCGTCAAAGAGCACATGGCTAAAACACCGACATTTGGTTCACAACTTGAACGAGATTGTCTTGATTCGATGTCATCTTTTGAAAAACGGGATCGAATGGACGATTTTTGAATCAAATTTCCAAACTAGCTCAGATCAACAGATTCGGTTTACGACTGAGAGATCAAATAACCACCCCCGACGACTGCAGTTTCCGCCACAAACCTTTCACCCATTTAACCAATCGGACAGGTTCCCTAATGAAAAGCTCTCGTTTTGAAGTGAATGAAAGAACGAAGACCGCTCACTTGCAAGAGTGCATTGACAGCGCTTTTATAGCAATGGAACGCGAGTTCGAATGCCCTCTCACTCTCAGCCTTTTGTGCCATCGAAACAAATTGCGCCGCTTGGACGAGGTAGTCGTTCTGTTGATTGACGTTTGCTGTACCGTGACTCGATATCGTCGAACTAGAAATCGCGACCAATCGGAGAGTTGACGATGATCGCGAAACACCGCCTAAAACTTTAAATCCCTAATAAGCATCATTGCCTTCATGAACCAAGCACTAGCAAGCCAATGGGTTCAATGCTTGCAAGTGATATAGAAGGAAGCTGTCTATCATGAGGGGGATCATAGGGTGGTTATTAAAAAATACAGAAATATAAAAATAACCGACCGAAAACTTTAAAAAGCTAAGAAGTCTCCCCAATATTTTTTTCCCACTGTTCGGACGAGCCAACTCTATCCCCTCCCCCACCCCTTTCACCAGAAAACTTTAATACCTGCTACAAGTACGTTATGAACTGCCTGACGAATGCCCATAATTCACCAATTAACCATAAAAAATTACCAATCACCTCAAATTTCTTTTCCTTCCCCCCTCTCCCTCCACCTTGCTAAAATCCCCCAAAAAGATCGTGGATTCTAAAGGCGACGTTCCACTCGTAGCGTATTTTTAGTAGTCACCGCAAATATATTGCACCCAACGTGTTATCAAAACTTTCATGAATGAATCGTTGCGTAGCTATTCACCATCCAATCACTGCGGGAAAATCGGATAGGAAAAACGGACATTAGGGTAACATGCCACCCGATTTCCTCCTCAACAATCATTCAAAAAATACAACGTTAAATTAGCAGAGGTACGCGATCGCAAACAGAAGCCATTTGCATTGTAGATCTATGAAAGGAAAATAAAATATAAAAACTAGCCGAGCCCATTCGACGAGTTCATAGATGACTATAACATGCTATGCGATATAACAATATTCATATGCCGAAAAATTCACCTAATCAATGACTCAAAACGAGTACCTATTCTAAAATCATTAAATACGATCATCTCTGTAATCACTCCTTCCATCCCCCTCCCTTCCCTTTAGAATAGTAGTCCGATGGCCTTAGACACCAAAACAGAAAAGAAAGTCATCCACCCATGTCTTGCTGCTTTCACTGATAAAAATAACCCTTTCTGCCTTCCACCAAAACTGCTTCAATGCCATTGCTGAACAGCTAAGTAAAATTACTCACCCAAGCAAAAAGAAAGAAAGGCAAAGAAAAAGAGTAGCGATAATAACGAAAAATAATAGACGCACCAGTTAGCGATGACGCACCAAGCAGAGAATAAAAATTTGGTTCTCTGCGTGTCTGAAAATAATATATCAATACTTATATTTCATTTTTTATAATTTCAGTGCAAAATCTAACATAGGTGACAATAAAAAATAATCAAGGAATTAACAGGTATATATATACGCAAAATCACATGCTGTATTTTCATATTCTTTTGCATTTTTGTGGAGTTTACCAATGATCTGCAGTCTCTACATCGCAGTGCTATAGTAACCGTTTATAATCATATAAATAAGGCATCATATTTCCCTTCAGCTGCACAAAATATCCTGTGAATTTGTGAATGCCAGTTGATTCAGCCCAATGGAATCGACGAGAAAATATTCCAAAAATGAATCTTCTATATGAAACTTCTGGCTGGAATGAAGATAAAACGAAGCTCAAGCTCAAGTTTCTCAACATGAAGTCCTAGCCTCGGGCTTCATTTTACCAACAAAGGATGGCAAAAACGAAAGGTAGATTCTTACCTGTAATTCATTAGTATGGCGTTGTTGTGCAGTCGTCCCACTTGACGAAAAAATCCTTGGTAATATTCGTTCAATAATCGATGAATGTTGTACACTACTCGTCCCACTCGTGCTATCCGCCCTCAACGAATGACTTTCTGGTGATGTGCTACCATGCTCTGATAATATTGGTGAATGTGAATCCACATGCACAGCTTCAACACTCGAAGTAGTCGCCGACTGCAATCACTAGCTCACAGGTTGAATTATCTGAGCTCTAACCTATTACATTCCTTTGAACCTAGATTGTGACCTGAGCTCGAGCTGGCCTTACCTTACAACTTATTAAAACTCGTATAGAAGATTCTTCAACGAAATTCTTTCATAGTATGGTACAGCAATGACGCAAAAAACATTTTAATGATGACATATTGAATCCCCTATTTCATTTAGAGAAAGACTCGCCATCCTTTTCAATTTCGGCTTATTTATTAATGAAATAAAAAGAACAATAGCAGCAAAGAAGAAAAGAATTCCCACTTTCAAATATTTGCAACTCAGAGGCTACCCACTATCTCTATATTTTAAAGCTAGATCCCTCCTGCTGATAAAGAGGCCTTTCGTCGAGGATAGTTGACACTGCTGCAAGAATTCCTCTGATGTCCGCAATATTCTTGCCTACACAAAACTCTATGAGAGATTTCAACTTGCCAATATCCAAAATAAAATTTAATCTGAACATACTTAATAAAAAATTTTTAATCTGATCCTATTGCTAAAACAATAATCCTGAAAGATCAAAAGTTTGAACGATTATCCAACAGAGCTCATGACCTGAGCTCGAGCTAGCCTTACTTTACAACTTACCGTTTTAGTGTAACAGTAGGATCTCATCTCTTAATCTACTTACATGGAATATCTTTGGATTTACATCGAAGTTAAGAAATCAAACTCACTTCAATGGGCACATCAGGAAAGTCGAAAATACAAGACGGCGTAGAGGAAGACGCCGACTGTGATGCGGACAACGTTCGAATGACACTGGCCACCTCTGCCATAGTCAGCGCAGACGAAGTCACCGATGTACCCTGCAGTCGTTATTTATTCGATTTTGCCTTCTCGATCATTCGTCAATGCCCTGATAGATCATAACACAGCATCCCGAAGTGATCCTCTACTGTAAATGTGGGGAAGGAAAGTAGCATCTCTCTAAAATGATTCCAACTCCACTTTACCTAGGGATTTACTCGTCCTTCCATTTCCTCCTTCAAATCACCACTTCATTTCCTGCAGTTTTGACCTCGATGTTAAAGTTACCCGTTGCTCAGCAGTAGATGAAAGCAGCTTCAACGAGAAGTGCAACGCATCAGCGACCAACAAGGAAGGAAAGCCGCCCTCTTATAAGCCACGCCCACCTGCAATACCGGTTTCAATGCTGTTACCAATGAACAGAAATTTATACAATACACCACAGCAATAAACATTCAGTAAGTTCGTCCCTCCCCGTCCCCCTTCCCCTCAACGAAAGGAGTATTCCCTTTTCAACGTCAGCCATATACACCGACAATATATAGCAGTTTCGCAGAGCATCTTACTCAATTCATCTCAAGTATGTTGTTTACACATATCCACAGCGTACTTCATGCTTATATAAAATGCACATGTTATCGAATAAAATGAAAGAAGCACAGGTAACGCCCTTACCCGCAATATTTACCCACAGGACCATGCTAACTGCTCTAATACTAAAGAGGCAAAATATTTTTCGCGGCTGAACTTGCACTCTTAGAAACGATAATTATTAGTCGATCAGCGACCATCAAAGACCACTAAACTTTTGTAAGTGTTCAACTCACCCACCGTATATTATCACATTACCCGCCTCATATTCATATAAAGCTTACTTCATTATTAAAATCAACCATAAAAAGAATCCGTTTAATTCCAGTTTCTGCCAAAATAATGGTAAGCAGAAAATACAATCATCATTAAGGGAATTTAGACAGAATAACAGAAGAGAACGACAGAAATTCCCATACAATAATCCATCGGATATTGCTATCTGCTCTATATTAAAGTCCTGACTTTCTGAAGTATATTAAAAGAAACAGATATTGCCTAATCACAAAACCGCCGAAAGGATGTGAAATAAACGCAAAAGTGCTACGCTAATCACAATATACTCGAAGTCGGGCAATTAATTATAACCTTATTATTTAGATATAACGTTTTCCCTCCTTTTTTGAATTTTAATTTCCATTCTGATTAAGTTTCGTTCTAAAACTTACATATCATTTCAATTTAACCAAAATCGTTGAAGAAAAAACCAAAAATATAACCACTCAATACTGTAATAAGCGATAAACATCGAACAGAAGATAAACTCAGACATACTTCTTTTCTTTGCTGTCTATTTTCTTCAATGCATTTTTTCACAATGATACACCCCATCATTCTCCCCTACTTTATTAAATATTTACCAGTAACAAAAAGCATTACTTCGCAGATATAAATAAAAAACCGGAATCTGTATCAAATTATGGTGAAAAAATCTTTAATTGGAAATATGTAAATATAGAGGGAAAAGAAAACTTCGACGATCACCGCAAGTAAAAACAAAGTCAAACGGAGACCATCAATGAAAGACATTAAAAAAGCGCTCTTTCCCCTCCCCTCCCCACTATCACCTCTTTAACTGAGAGTTGCAATTGGTCCTTCTTCAACAAAACATCTTTCTCCCCTGCAAAAAACTCTTAATTTTTCTTTCTTTCATCTCAACAATCACTCGAAAAAACGCTAAAAATCCGAATAGCTTCCCACAAATCACATGAACATACAGCTCACTGACAGAAATATAAACGACAGGTAGATTTCAGTCCGCTAAAGTGACATACAAGTAAGCGAGGCATATCCCTCTAATCTACAGCTACAATCATACAACCTCCATTTCCCTTATAAGATTCTTCAATGGAAAATATATTCACACACCTCAATCCATAAGCACTTAAAAATGAGAAAGACAATCTTATCCACTAATTACATCATTTCCGCATAAGTGCAAAACATTTTTGCAAATGTTCACATATAATTAAATGACTTATGCGACTAATTTATTCCGCACCTACTATATAACAGCTCTTACAGAATACCTGAAAAGGCGTGTCCATTCGACAAAGGCATACCCCCGAACAATTGAAAATGTTTAATGAAGCGATCTCTTGTGTTAAGTGCACTGCAAAATGCAAACGTGACAACACACATCATCAACGATCATATAAACATATTCGGCATGAATACCAATTACGAAGTTGACATAGAAACAGTGAAACCGAAATAATATTTATTTAAAATACGGAAAAATGATGCGCAAAAAACGTGGTCCATTTTTTATACTTTCAACTAAAATAAGAAACTACCTCACCAAGCAACCTTTGTTTCTCTCATATGAAAATTTTTAAAACAAATTTATTCATCGATTACTTTTCCGTTCTGAAACTTTATATGACTCAGCCCTTCCCCTTCCCCCTAAAAAATAAGAGTCCTTCCTCTACCCCCTAAAAAATAAGATCAGTTGGATATAACACTAGCACATATGAATAAGAAATGAGCCAAGTTTGAGCACTAAAAAATCACACAACAAAAAGCAATTGAATGGCCGAATAACTAAGCAACTGGAGCAAAATAAAATGAACTCAATTTACTTCTGTTAGTGGATTGCTGGATGCCGGGGGTGTGGCACCTTCGATTGGATGCCGCCTCTCCACCTCGCTGTCGGCCATTTGTTGTTCAGATGACACCGCTCTGCAATCAACTTTGTTACAATCAACTTCATCCTTATACTCTTGGTTCACCTTTTCAAATAAGTTTAAAACCTAATAAAACCTTCAAGTAACAAATAAAAAACACCGAAAATGCTCAGTAAAAAATGGACCTCCACCCCTTCTCCCCCCCTCCAAATCCTTCTTTTGCTCCAACGACCGTCTTCTTCATTGTCATTTATGACCTTCGAATGTACGATCCATGCAAAAACTCAAAGGCAATTCGTCGAATGAAAAAGGCCCCACTAAGCAAAACAAACGACTGCTAGACAGGTAACTGCAGGTAAAACCTACCTCCTTCATTTACCTTCTAATATCTCAACGCAGTGCTACTGTTACTTCTTATTAGAGGGTTACTGCTTATCACCGATAATCAAATCCGAATCAGAAAATCCCACCCATTTACATTCACTTCCTATTTTTCCATATATAAGCAACCAGAAATTTTGCTTTTTCAATATTTGAATGCGTGGCTATTTCTAGAAAAAAGAGTTTTCCTGAACATCCATATGGAAAGAATTGATGGAATTACGAAAATGTTGAATTCAAATCACCAGCCTCCCCCTCCTCACCCCCCCCCCCCCCCCCACATATCACAAATTACTATCAGCCTTACCAGCATGAACACTGATACAACAGCATCTGTAAACAATCATTCAGCAGTTTCCGCGTAAACCGGCCGCCTTCTTCTATGCAGTCATGACACGTCTGTTCACTGTGCTCGAAGCTTATGGGGCACAAGCGTGAGGTGCTCTGTACTCTTACAATCAATGTGCATTACTTCTTCAACCTCAGGTACACATATGTGGGTCGCTTATGAGGTTTCAACCGCTAGTGTCAACCTTAACTCTTTAATTATAAATTGACGTGATTACAGGTGGTGGAAGCCCTCTCCCCTTCGAACTACAAGAGGACAGTAAAATATCTCACTCCACACCTTGTACCGCAATCATGTTTACTGATCTCTGCCAAAACTGAAACAATTAAAGGACTCCTCCTCTAGCATTCTTAGAATCCTTCACATCCATCACAACCAGCTGGCAATAACCTCATGAAAACATTGTCCGTTGCTTCCCTCCTAAGCTAAGATTAATGCAGGCAGTGTGGAATTAATATGCAGCAATGAATAAGAGTGAGTACCTCCCGACTGCTGATGTTGGGTGGATTGTTGCAACTGTCGTGGTGAGCGGTTGCGTAGGATCGACCTGCGAAGGCACCTCCTCGATACCCTAATAACAACCATGCAATGAAATGAATATATGTTAGGCATGATGCTACACCAATAACAGCACTACTGTTGCGTTGGAAGGTTTCTTGGCCGGAAAAAGGGGGAGGGGGTATAACCCGGTAGGGGGGAGGCTCTCTAAAGTGTTGGGCGAAACCATGAAAACTCTAAATATAGAACTACCACAAGATTATTTCAGCATTTTTCAATAAAGAAACGCAGACTTCAATTCGAAAATATTCGAGTACCAAATCTGAAAATATTCCCCCTTCCCCTGTAACTCATTAACAACCCTATCCTACTGCCACCTCTTTTTGCAAGGCCCGATCTAGTTATGCCCCTCCCCTCTGAATACATCACTGATCGCCCCTACTTTTTCAACTTCAGTAAAAAATAACGAATAAAGCAACGGCAATATCAATGCATAACCACTGATATCAATAGCCTTCTCTACAGGATACATAAATTCATAATAATAAATATAGAACATAAATATTTATCACCATAGAATAAAACAGCACAGACATTGTGCATATAACGCATGAATAACTTCAAGTATGAATGCCCTTGCCCTGGATAAAACGCTAAACCTTGCAGGATGGTGGAAAATGATTGATTCCGATACTTTTACCGAAGATAATAATAGCATTCGATGCATGTATACGAACTTTCGCATAGGTTCACAACACCGAATCGTTTCGGCGATTACTCTGCGTTAAAATCAAAGGCAATGTGCCGCAAACAACAATGCCAAACAAGTGCTTTCTGTACGACATTATGTTACAGCTCTTCGACGGCACTCCCTAAGACTCCCTCCACTACCTCCCTTTTGGAATGCCTAGATTAATCCCCTACCTGAATCCAAGTTTGGGGAGGAAAGAAGTATAATGCAAGTGAATCGTTATTCCCCAATGTGCCTCAAATATACTGTATTAAGCGGTGACTACAGCTTTAATAAATATGTTTACCCGGCCATCTACCTGCCTACCAATAGAACCAAAGAACGGTACCTCAAAGAACTGATGCAGGACTCTTGTCTTCCTTAGCACTTCGTTTGCCAAAACGAAATTTAAGAAACGTCGAGTCGCGTCGATCCTTTCGGCTATCACTGCTGCTTCCGCGTTACCAAATAGCTTCGGCGGCGCAAACGCAGGAAACGTTCCATGGAGGTAGAGCTGCAATATACCATCAACTTATATTTTAGTAATACAACACCTAAACTCCAAACCTTCCACACAGGCCACCAGCTATTGATTAGTGACATCATTTATAACTCAGCGAGATAAAAGGTTTTTACACCTCTAATTCCTATCCCTAAAACCTGTCTACCAGAACTCAGGAAAGTTTTACCGAGTTCGCTGCTCGCATCTTTCCAAACCCTTGTTTTACTTACTGACTCAAAGAAACGCTCGCAGTTGCCTTAAAATCGTACTGAACCTGCTTCCACTCTTTCAAGCAGCGCTTTAAAAAGCGTTAAATCTTGCAATTAGAAATTCGTTGGAAGTCAACAATACCTGTTGATGAATTTTTGATAGTTGTGAATAAAGGCGATTTAAATCCTTGAATCGAGTCCATATCGAGAAATAACGCTCATCCAAATCGATACTATTTTTTGGAAGCGCCTGGAACTAACACCCCTTAACTTATATTCAGCTATAAATCTAATTTAAAAAAAAAAGAACCTGGAGAAATGGACTGCCAGACCAATAAACCAATGAGGTCATCACTAGAATTCACCGTAATCATCCTTCCTCACATTTTTAGAACATAAAGACCAATTAAATACCGAAAGGCAGCAAACAGGTTATCGATCTTTCGATACATTACACTCATTCTATACCGAAATCCTTCACGCTAAACCAGAAATTCCCTCTGCTACAAAGAAAACGGTTGAAGCCCTACCAGAAACCTTTTGGTGACCGTTAAGAGGGAAGGAAACTGGAAACCAAAAGCATGGCACCAACAGAAACGCAGAGTTTTCATTATCTTCGAAAGAACCAAAGGTTACATGTGATACTCTATTTGACATTGCAATATCATCAAAATTACCACAAAACGACCAATTCGCTATTGTAAAAGCAAAATAAAATCGACTAATTTGTTGACAGTTCTTTTGGATTTTCTTTTCGAGTACCGTTAAAACAGTGAAGACAGAAAAAAGTGCGAACAATACTCTTCCTCTCCCCAAAAAATACTGCGAAAAACTTTTAAAGTGCAACTTTGCGGTGATCCTACGAGCACGGCTTCTTATTGATCAACTTCCCATAAAGGCCATTTGGAATGCACGACGCCCTTATTGAGAACCCGTTTTCGGTGAACATATTAATCAAAACTGTGCGCTATTCTTTTACAACACTTTTGCTTCAACAATACTACTCTCCTCTCATACATAATATACCAATATATTTTTATATATTATACGTTTCAATTATCAGCAGAATGGATCAGTGACGCATGGTTCATATATCAACCACACAACCACCACCCACTATAATTAACACTCACCACACATCCAATAATATTTCCAGCCACAGGTATGCGAATATAATTAACCTTTTTATATCTACCTGCCTCCAAGAAAGGAAGGAAAATTATGAAGCGAGCTTTTACGTGCTTTTTGACGGCAAGAACTTGCTCTGGAACGCCAAGAAATGCGTATTCTGTCATATTCTGCCATGAAAGAGTTGCAAAAATTTAATAATAGAAAGGATCAACAACTACATTTATAGAGATATGACTGCTTAATGATCTCTAAAAAATCATTAAAAATGAATCCGATAATATGCGGCCATGAAGCCATGAATTCGATACAGACAGCTATAAAGACAAGAACCCAATAGCATATAGCCAGCGATAAAGTTTCCTCCATGGAATCCACGATCTACGATAGGTTTGAAACGTAACATTCACATACCTGTACCAAATTTATGCTGCTTATTTCAAAAAGTTGGCCTGCTGCGTATTTCGCAATATCCGCACGGTCGGTAAATCCGCAATGAAACTGCATAGTTGCCTCATTTTAGCTGAGATACCGAATTAGAATCCTGCAAAGAACTTTTGAAATCGCCACTTAACTAACATCTCCCATCTCTAATATAAAAAGTATTCTTTGAAAATATTACAGTAAAATTCAGCATGAGGCAAAGGACTTACGGTAATAATAAGTTGATATTGTGTGTGTAGCACGAGTAAGGATCCACCTTGTGCGATATTCGCTACTCTCGCCTGGAAACTCCATTCGGCAGCCGGACTCAATAATAGTCGAGTGAGGTCGTTAGGACAGAGTGCAGGATCTGAGACCAATACCGACATCCTTCAACTGCATCTGAAGGAAACTATCTACATATGAATAAAATAAATAACGCAACATAATTAATAAAATAAATAACGCAACATATAAATAGTATTAAGCTAAATTCAATAGAATCTGCAGAAATGAGTTCACACCCTGATCACTTATACTCAGCAATCGTCTGCAAATCAAACATCGAAATTAAAGATGATGTTGCCACGAGATAAGTTGGATTGTTTTCTGAGGGCGATACCTTTATATGGGGGATGACTGACAAATATATACTGCCCTCAAAGTAAAGTAATCAACCGTGTTCCGTTGCAACTGAAATACATCGTGCGATCATTGAGTCGATCATAACGGCCCAACTAATCTTTGAAACGTCCATCATAACGACCTTTTAAAAATGGAATTCTCAATGTAGATGCTACAGCAGAGTGAAACACTAACAAGAGAAAGGTGTGAAGCACCCTGATGGTGATTCTAGAGTGGCTCAAATATTACAGCATACAAATCAATGACAAAATGCTTTACAGATAGAAGTAATTCCCCACTAGAAGGTAATACCCAAGAATTACGTAAGGCAAAAGGTGGGAAGGGGTCGGGGAGAGTATGTGGGGTGGAGGTCATGAGTGTCACAGCGCCTCCACAGTGGAATGATGCAGTGTGCTCATCTTCCACATCATACTATCTATTGTAACACTGCAAAGCCATATGAGAAATCGAATCGCGCCCTTTCATCTGCACTTCACTGGTGGTTTACTATACTTCTGATCTTTGCTATACATATATATATATATATATATATATATAATATATATATATATATATATATATATATATGCTATTACAGCTACAGAATGAATGACTAAAGATCGAATAATCGAAAGTAACACAGTATAAGGCAAGTTTCAACAGTAAAGCACACCTATCCTGCCACTGATAACCTTTAATAAACTTTGGCTAAGAAAGAGTAAACAGGTTGCTAGAGTTAGAAATATAGATATTTCTACTTTCATTGCCTCTAAGAACAGTTCGAAGAAACATCTTAGGAGGTTAAACACCTTCAATGTGGGCGTAAAGACTGTCTCAATCTGATTTCATTCAGAAAGGTATACGAATACCACCGACAACATTTGCACATATTCCATGAAACTCTACTACACTAGCATCAAAGAAGCAACGCAATGTGGAACAACAACCGAATGAGCTCTTCAAATGCACCATCGTCCCAAAACTTCTAGTACTTTCGTCTAGCGATATCATCACCGACGCCGGTCCTAACTTGACCAGCCGTAAACGACTGTCAATAAGAGTTTTACGAGTTTTGAAACCTACTAGTAAACTCATAAATGGATTAATGCAATGTTAATTCACCTTCATTGAACGATAACTTCTATCATTCTAAAACAATACGAGATGCTATTACAGCTACAGAATGAATAACTAAAGACCGAATAATCGAAAGTAACACCAATATAAAGCAAATTTCAAAAGCAAAGCACACCTATCCCGCCACTGATGAACAGGTCACTTAAAACAATCAAATATAGAATAAAGAAACGTTGAGCAAATGACTAACAGGTCTCTGCATTGGAATTTTGCCAACTCTACAGTATTGATGGTTCGCTTTGGGACCGAACACTTTAAATAAGACCTCGCAAATATATACCGACTGAAGTGCTTGCACAGGACCTGTAAATTGCGCACGCAAAACCTTTTTGTAAGTTTTTGCGGGAGGGCGCGCTTTCCCACAAAAGTTAACAAGTAGCAGTTACAGCGTTTCTTCCAACTTGAAGTCAATAGCCCAAAGAAATATCGTACTAAAAATTGCATGTGAAGAACGACAAAAAATTTTATGAGAGGATGTATGCATACTTAAGCAATACAAAGATATTAATGTACAGGCGGTAATGCTTTAAACTTAATCTATAACGCATTCCCTTGCATTAGTTTTCCTCTATACCTGCCAAGCGCTCTTATTTCTTCTTTGAACGACAAACTACCCCCCCCCTCCCCCCAATTTTTTCCTATTTGTGTGTATGTGGGAATCATCGACTACACTCACATTATATTTCGCACGTACTATATATTACATATCGAACAATGCTTGAATTACAGGTCAACACGAATAACCCCTGCAACCTATTCAAATAGGTGAGAGTGGTACTTTATGAGAGGTTTTTATTTTTATAGAAGTGGCGCAGCTGGAACGAACAAACCCTCCCATTTTACCCGAAAGACTTTCATAGTCTGCTTGATTGGGTACCAATAGGTAAAGAATATCACCTAATATGAATACTTTATCAATAAGGTAACATAACCTGGGCATATAGATGAGTTTACCTTCCCCGGCAATAAATCTCCTTCACCGTTCACCTTCATTTTTCCGACTCCGCAGTCTTCTCCGTCCTTTCTTTAATTTCAATGTCCAATACGCCTTCCTTTTTCAACTCAAACCTAAATGGCATCTCTACGACTTCTTTATGATCGCAACAAATTTTTTTACCTTTTATTCTCTTTATTAAATTTGACATCGTCAATCCACTACTCTATCATTTATCATAGTTTCTGTAAAAAGTCAATAATCCCAGGTAATCGTTAACAAAGTGTTGAAATAAACAATCACTGCGTTCACCTGCGCACTTTTAATTGATGGCTCCCCTCAGGAATTGTGCAGCAAAACATCCTCCATAGGGAAACAGATGGCAAGAAACGTGTGGGAACAAGTACAACAATACTTTGACAGATAAATAAACCGCTATTTCACAAGAAAAAAACAGGATAAGGAAGCTTCATTTATGTATCTATATAACCAAACAAACAAAACAACAAATGAGGTAATAAACAAAAGTTAGCACCATCCAAAGGTATGGTTGAATGAAAGGTAAAGATGAGGTAGAACGAGCAAACACCATTTGTACCAGCTAATGCAATTTAAGTGATAACAACATTCAAAACAATAATACAACATAAACAAGCTTCAAAGGACAATAGGTATAAGATTGGAGGTGAACTCAAGCTCAGTATCAAGTCATTAACCCAGGAAACTGAATAAAAATTCCCGAATCTCCGTTTGTTTCTCAAAAACATCAAGTAATCAATGAAAGAAAATAGACTAAGCATTCTATTCGCGTGTTCACCTCCCGAGCACAGATGGAATATAAAAGCAACTGAAAAATTAGGAAAACATGGAAAAAATTGCAAAAGCTTAAAGAATTTCCTTTCAAAGAAAAAAAAAGGAAAAAACATTCTAAAATATGAAGTCTACATTTCAATGTTTATCATGCAAATAATACTATACAATTTACCATTAAGACGACAACTAGGCACATATATAGATGTATATGGCGCTGGGCTATTCTTTAGCAGGTTCACATCGTAATCCCCCTCCCCATCCCTCACTTCCCCCAATAAATACAAATAATAACCCAAAAGCAGGATACACGGATAAACAATTCACTGTCACTAAATGAACGAATAAATATGATCAAACTGTTTCGACGTTCTGGTTTTATGACGAACGTATTTAACTCATCTATGCAATCGCCCTTTTTTGTTATAATAGATTTGTCTAAAATGTAACAATTTTACTGAGTATCTGTATGGCGTTAATAATCCTGAATGAGGTATGCAAATGAATAGAATGGAGGTATAACCACATTGTCGCTCAATCAACGATCCACCTCACCAAAGACGAGATCGAGAGTACCGATCACGGCGACTAGATCTGCTATCAATGACATGTAGCATATATCGTCAATGACCGATAAGTGTGCAAATCTCAAAGAAATATATTTAAAACCACTAAACTTATGAGCTAATATTTAATCATAGATAATTTTATGGTGTGTAGTTCATAACGATATCATATAGGACAGCTGTCGAATGCATAAATCACCTCCGACCTACGGTTAACGACCGAAGTTCGGAAACTCACTACTCAGTTTGCTTTTCACTGACATCTCTCTCCTCACATCAGTGCTATAACACGCCTCTAGACGGACTATTACTGCCCGTTAAAGTAGTTTGTTGGACGGGATGGTTAACGAACAACCTGAAGTAAAACGCCATGTAACCGAAGCCAATGAGATAGACAAATGCAATTTTTTTAATACGACTTCGAAAGCATTCCAAGTAAAAAGTGTGTCATCAGATCTCAGAACAGCTCCCCTCCCACTCAGTGTAAACGAATAAGCCCTCCTGTACTTATAAGCGTAAAGGGGTGCAAGCACTCAGGTAGAGCGTTAACATTTATACTCGGTACCGACGGTAAAATATGCCTTACCCAGGTGCTCTGAGAAAGCAGCGGTAGGGTTTACTGGTGCCGTCGGCCACCAAGTAGACACCGAATTCTCCTTTTGGCGCTTCGACAGGTACGTATGTAGCACCAGGTGGCACTTGAAAGCCCTCGGTAAAGAATTTGAAATGGTGTATTAGCGCTTCCATACTTTCCTTTAAAAAACATTTTTTAAACATCGAATTGAAAATATTGATTAAAATCTGTGAATTCAACCAACTAGAGCAAAATAGCAAAGCCTAGCACTAGAACGCATGAATGCTGGAAAAGTAACGAACAAACATTTGCTAATTCTGAAAGGAAAAATCATCTAACACGTCTTAAAGCGTGCTCCATATGAAGCTTCCAAGGATGTTACGTCTACTTCCTCTAATCAAAAACATCTTCTTTTTATCCTTTTTTGTGGATTTCTATAACTTCTTTGGTGCAGAATGGTATATGGTTAGGAAAAACAAATTTTACTCATCATGCCTCCATTAAAACATAGAAAATATTCTCAAAATAAAAGGTAGACAAACACAAGTACACATCCTAAACCTTATGAGCTAAATTACTAGAGATATCTCACTCGTAATGCTAATAAATTAGGCAGACACATATTTGTATTCGTCATCTAATATTTGTTCACACGTGCCAATATGAAAATATTATTATAAAAAGCAAAATAACCTTCATTTCGGATCGTTTCGGTGGAACCACTTTATGGTCATCAACCTTTATTTCACCTGGGGGCATCTTGTTGAGGCATTGAAGCACTAATCGTAGACTTTGACGCATCTCTTCTACTCGACATAGATAGCTATAACAATTATGCAATGTGCTTGTTTTTTATTATTTATCGCAACGTAATAATTCAACTAAAAATTACTCAAAGAAAGGGATTCTATTCGAAGGTAAAAGAAAAAATATCTGAATAAAAATATATCGAATATTCACTTGATCGCATTTTTCTCTCTACTTTTTCTTCAAAATATGAATTTCCAGTCACTGAATAAATTGAGAGTTCTGCGATCCTTTTCTGCTGATTTGTGATAGTTCCTAGCAAATTGTTTTTAAATCCTATCTGAATAAATAATCCGTAAAGTACTGCTTACACCATGCGCCTATTAAACAGATAATACTTTAACTTCCAGATGTGATGTTTCAAAAAAAGAACCATCTATAGTGCTTATTGAATCCATAAAGAACGTTACCGATCGTAGCAATCTCCGTTCTTTCCAACGGGCACATCGAACTCGAGTTGTTCATACGCATCATAGGGCTGTGTTTTACGCACATCCCATTTAATACCCGAGCCACGTAACATCACACCTGAGAAACCCCAATTGAGTGCGTCACTCGCCGTTACAATTCCCACATCTATTGTACGCGCCTGAAATCAATTGCATATAGCCAACGCATGTATCGTTGCTCTTCGATGTTACCATATCCCGTTCCTAAGTCAATTCAATATTCGCCTTGCAAAAATATTCGCCTCGCCTTGCAAATATATATAATATATATATATAATGCATGAATGAGTGAAATGCATCAATGAAACTGGAATAGTTCGATGCGATCATAACTGTCGCGATCAGCGATTGAACCACAAACAAGAAAGGCTAGAGTTCACGAACTCCACAGCCTCAGCTCAAAGTGGAGTAAGCATTACGAAATAGGCATGGTAGTCGAATAAAAGGACGATACCAATTTGCATGATAACATATTTTTCGATACGCATAAATGCTGTTGACTGTGCTCTGTACAATCAAATCATCCGATCTGAGCTACCCCTTAACTGTTAATAGTAGACTAGCATAAACGGCATCAGCAGCCACAAACATCCACTTAAAACAATTGAAAGAAGACAAATAAAACATTTTCATTTAACCTCAAAATTTCTTCAATATATCACCTGAGGTTAGAGAAGAACAGGAAACAATCCGGAAACCTAATGAAGCCTCACCATAAGAAAGTGCCTCATGCAGAAATTGGCTTGTTGGAAATGCCACATAACGATAAGCCGAAAAGCGTTTACCTTCCAAATACGATTTTCAGTGAGCATATCTTCAAGCTCGTCGATTCGTTCAGGGAACTTAACTGCCCAATCGTATACGTCGTCCATCCAACCCAACGGTAGATCCCATGCCACCCCACCTGGGCGTACATAATTGGCGTGCATACGTGCACCTGATATCCGTTCCCTGCAAATAAGTGATTTCTGAACTTCACATGTCTAGAATAAAACGTGTCCTTGAAAATGCACAACCTAACCAGCAACTTGTGAATAGGTTGATTCACTAACGGGATAGTGTTAATTCGATCGAATATATTGACACTTAAAACACCGTAAGAACTCAAATAAACCCCCTTCTCAGTAACTTCAATAAAGCTCATTTCAACAAATCCTTCGTCTCTAATAAGCCCACCTTTTAAACTCTCGAGAACAAAAAAAACGATTCGTTCTGCAATATGAAATATAAATTGTTGTTGCAATTGGTAAGATTTCAGAAAGAAAATAATCCTAACAAGGTTTTCTTCAACATATCACCAGTAAAATGACAGAAAATTTACAACCTCAGGGTTTATCTGTAATGTTACCGTAACGAACGTTCATTATTAACTTTCCACCAGGTGATGATACCTTAAGAACAATATTACAGGTGACGGTCACCTTTGAAAATAACTAGAAGTTATTGCGGCAATGTTTTTGCTGCTCTGATAAGCCATTTCACATGCATTTTTTTTTACTTCTTTCTTGATCCACTAGAGCTGTTAAATGTCTAGCTAGGATTTACACACTATTTTTTTGGATCTAACGTATGATTGAAAAACTCAACTAAAAAGAGCTAAAGATTTATAAACAAAACAAATCTGAAAATGCCTATAAATATTGGCACAGTGCGCGCTTTTTGCAGTTTCATCCATCACGCAAGCCACATAATAAGCATTTCAGGAAAAGAGAATGCCTAAATAATGATTCATTTCTTTCCAGCAGTTCGGTTAGCTGTACCAACTTTTTGCTGACGTATAATAAAACCTGATGATAACCTTTCCTGACATCTCAGGTGTTGATAAGCTATTAGACGATGAATGAAGAGGAACAAACATTGCATTAGGAGCATCACATGAATACGGAAGCACCGGTATTGCCTCTACGTTCAAGAGCTGCCAGCAATCGTCTGATTTCGGCATTGGAATGCACCAACTACCTCACGGTATACAATATTCCTGCATCCTTTCCCTTATTTCAGCTTTAAACATTGCTACATAAACTGCTTTTCTTACTCACATAACAAAATAGCTTCAATAGCCGAAACTTTTGTGGTCCATTAAATGAAACTGCGATGTGGGCCAATACACAGGCGATACCATATCGATACCTTCTAACTTACCAATTCATAAGCACGTTTAAAAGAAGCATTTGCATATAGCCTGCAACGAAACATGTGTTATAATTAACGTGAATTCGAAAATCTATAACGGCTGTTACAACTAAGGTGAATTCGAAAGGTTTATAATAACAGATGTGTTATAACTAAAATGGATTCGAAAAGTCTATAACGATAGATGTGTTAAAACTAACGAGAATTCAAAAAGTTTCTCTCGTTCTTCGAACATCCAAAAGAGCGGCGTCATTGCACCAATATCCAGTGCATGCGTTGTTATGCCCATTATGTGGTTTTGTAGCCGTGTTAGTTCGTATACCAGTGCTGAAAAAAAAACACCTCACTCGTTTTTATGCATATTTACATAATTTCATTCCCTCCTATACTGCGTCGCTGAAATTTAAGCAATAAGAAGTTAAAAGCAGTATATTTGTATGAATAAAATGCGTATTTTGCATAGATCTCGTAAAATATAGAACCTTCCACCGCCCCCCCCCCCTCCCGCAAATCGATTCCTTCAAACAAGACAGAAATAGAAAATTTGAGAAGGCTGCATTTGGGTAAAAGAAACATTTTCCCCAGACGTAAGAAAAATCATACATGAACGTTAAAAAATAGATGCCCTAAGCTCCCCTTCAAAAATTTATGGTAAGAGTTCGACCATATTATAAACATTGCAAGAAAAGATGAAAATAATAATCCGTTCGAAAGGTCTCTGCGGATTCATCGTAGAACGAAGTGTAGTTGAAGATGTTTTCGTTTTCTATATGGAGACTGTGAACGTATTGATAAGAGTAGCGTTATAAGACAAGCCTCCTTCATGAACCCTTTCCCACCGTCCCCCATGGAATCACAAACAATAATTGCAAACTATAACTGGAGGAGGGGTTCAGAACATGAAAGATGCTATAGCATTAAAAACGATATAAAACTGCAATTCAGTTATTTTATGCAATCATGCAAGTGCAAATCCGGCAGATATGTCGAATTGAATGACGATACTTTATGATGAATTGAATTTGCCATAAAAAAGAAAAATGCTCATTTTATTTTTCTTCATCTCATCTCGCTCCATTCTTCATCTACTTCATAACTTAAAAAAAGATGCAAACAACTGATCAAAAAGAAATAAAAAATGAGAATACTTCGAATAAATTTCGCTCTTGGTGGAATATCGATACCAAGCAACTTTTCGATGGCAAGTGCAAATGCACCCTCACTGCACATCATCGACACATAATCGAGTCGATCAAAATATGGCAACGCTTGTATATATGTCTTATACTCGATTAACTTCTCGGTACCTCGATGTAGAAGACCAATATGTGGTGTTGCCTTGATTATCACCTTCAAGCAAACATTTGTAGAAAATTCATCTCCTTGCGATAATCTTCAACTTTTTTATTAGTTTCAATTTTTAAACTCCACGATAAACTCTCGATAAGTAAACAAATAAGCAAATAAATAAAATATGAATAAATAAATCTTAATAAATAAAAAATATATGACGGAAAAGTGAAACCAAACAAGGTCTATCAGTTTTGGTTTATGTCACGGAACGCATCTTGACAATATAATCATAGCATATGCAGAAATTATAAAACGTTGCAAATATTCGCGAAACTTTTTGAAAACGTTTGAAAATCTAATGGCAGTATTATAAACACATAAATGGATATGCCTATGCTAATAAAAAAACCAAAAACAATCTATCCTTTGATACAATATCACCGGTATATTCCCAGTGACCGTAGAATAATGAGGAAGCAGGATAAACATTACAAAAGTGATTTATCTTAATCATTACCTTCAACTTAGATGCAACCTTTGATGACCCCTGCCGAATTGCAATTTGCAACGAAAAGAGATTTATAATTTGTTTGCGATCAGAAAGAAATAAAATTTAAAAGTTCAACTAGGGTTCCGCAATAAAGTAAATAATGGGAACGAGATTTGCAATAAAAATTATACAAATGCAAAATTCGACCTTTTTTTGGCCTATAGTGGCCGTGAAACAATGGCTGAACGGGAAAGAAGGGCATATAAATGGTTCCATAATGGCATTTCTTTAACGCTGGCGAAGAAAAAAGTAGTAAATAGTAAATATATAAACGGAAAAAGCAAACATGAATTCGAGTCTGCTCCCATAAGCCACACATAAGGGTTGACACTATCGTTATAAGCGTTGCCTGATATCTGGCAGATAGCCAGAAAGTGTTGACCCTTATATATATGCAATGAGCCACATATAAGGGTTGACACTATCGCTATAAGCGTTGAATAGCAACACGACCCGAACTGCACAGTCCAAGATGAAATTAAAAGGTAATCCAACTTAATGAGCGGCATAATTCAATACCTAATTAAATAAAAATAAGTTTATATATTTTATGAAGTAATACCAACTGCATTGAGTCACATTATTTCTATAACGAACTAAAATTACATAACGAATTGAGGTGTCAAACTAAATAATTATGTGCGAAAATATTCATTGGGAAATAAGCTGATATATTTGAATTGTTGTTGTGCTATTGAAATACTTTAATAATAGCATGTTTAGGCAATGATTACTGCGTCACCTATAAACGGTTTTTAGGGAGATTTAAAGAAAGCAAATCGAATGGGAATATTGCAAATTGTTACTTCACTTTCATCGAGTTTTTATTTTGTACACAACATCTTAATCCTTCATTCAGTTCCAAGAAGGTCAACACCATCCTTTTTTACCTGGGCTTACATTTATTCCTCTTCAACTTTCCCTCTGATTGTGCTAAAAGAAAACATTAAATACTTGCTGTCGAAGTACCATCACTTTGAACCAAAAAGCCGGTCCCCCAATTTGACTACTTTTTGATTTTATAGGTGACATAAACGAAAGCGGATCAATTAAAATAAAAGAGCTTAATGAATTAAAGATCGACATCTTAAAAACGCTCCCCAAAGATTCCGCATTATATTTAATTACATCAGTTTACAGATATATGGAATAAGACAAGTAAAACACGCATCAGGCGTGCAACTGAATCACACAAAAAATATTGCGGTTATTACCTCGCCTTCTAGTTTAAGTACTAGTCGAAGTACACCATGTGCTGCCGGATGTTGAGGACCGAAATTAAGTACCATATTTTCGAGTGATTTCTCGCGTAATCTTCCCGCATAATCGTCTGATTGTACTGGTTGACTCTCCATTAGTCTTTCAAATTTGTCCATCCCTAATTGTTCATCGTAACGAGTCGTCTTCTCCGAGAACCACAACGTTCCTAATGTGCCACCCTTCTGCAAACAGCTAGAATTTTGTTTATTGTCCTATCTGTCTGATATAACACCTATAGTCATAAAGTTTTACATCTCTAGCTACTAGGTTTTCCTACTACTTATCAAGTCACCGTATAAGATTATGGATATAAACTATTGCTGTGTAATTCTACCACCTTCAAAAACAAATTTCGGTACGAGCATGACAAAGGTCATCGTTGATGATACCTCTCAAAAACAACCTTATTTTCAACAAAAAAAAATCGATTTGCTGGCATTCGTTCAGTACTGCAGCACTTGCTCTGCACTCTTATCTCTTCCCGTAAAAGTGTTTTAAAACTATAAAGAACGCATCAAGTGGCATCCCTATATACTGAAAAAAGGCTGCAAGTGAATCGATTATAAAAACAGGTCACCTTGAATTGACGCTCGAATTGTGCATCGGGGTACCATAGAGTATGTGCGCTGCGTGAGATTTTACACAACGCCGGTAAAGCACGCCATCGAAGCAAATCGGTGGCTAACGTTCGGAGACGTGTCGCTGCTGCCATCTCATCCACTCCACCTTCAATATATCCGATTTCATTGCAGATTACAAACTCATAATATCAAACACAACGTATGCCAACTAATCTAATAGAGGACGAGATAACGTCATATGCACTCGCCACTGTTGCACTGCAATTCTAATTCCATTATTGTGCTGTTTTTGGGAGATGTGAGGAGGGATGCGAGAGGGGAGGCAGAAGAAGATGCTAAAAGCAATTCGTCTCACAACAACCACGTCTAAAAGTAGCACCGTTTTTTCGAAGAAACAACGAAACAGAAATATTACACTCTATTGTAGAAGGGAGCAGACATTAGCAGCGACGTTTCTAAAATTATAATTCCATATGTACTAAGAAAACTTCAGATCACTCCCATGTTTTGTTAGTTTTGAATGATGTTAATTTAGATCAATTTTAGGTCACTCGAATGCAGCTTAAGCACATAGTAAAACTCAAAACGAAAAACACGACGAAATATGGTATACAACAGATAATGCAGTTTCATATTTCGACATGATCAATACAGTTGCTCGATATCTATCTCCCTATGAGAATGCTGTACGGAGGTAAGCGGGGTACTTCTGTCATATGCGAGTGCTTACTAATAAATTGTTCTAAGATATCCCAAAGGTTTGTAATCCCTCATATCCTCTTTGCTCATATTTTTGGCGATAACAGACGTCCAACAATTATACCTAAGTATCCTCCACACATCATTAATTCCCTATATCTTATTTTACTGCCCTCCCATTTATATTAGTATTTCATTTCAACACTCATATTTTATCACTATTTTACATGTTATATTCTAATATTTTATCACTACTTTATAAGTTAACCTAATATTTATTCGATAAATATTTATTCGATATTCGATATACATACTCAGAACAATTTACGTTTACCGTATTTGATGAAAAGATAACCCCTAGTTCCTCTTGGGAGGATAGGAAAGAGACTCCCCATCAATAGAAAATGAGTAGACCCCTCTTGAATCTACCTGTTTGGGTGCCTAGAAAATATATGATCTCTGTTATTTATTTTTACAGCAAAATATATCAGTAATCGATAAATCGATGATAACCTAACGATATATATTGGTTATTCTCAATACGTACGCTTGTATCCTGGTTGTGGAAACTATTCAATGATATTGCAACCAGATCACTGACTAGCAATTAACGTGTCCTCTCAACTATCGCATAGGTTTGAGGCAGTCTCCACCTCACATCATCTAAACTCAGTAACGAATGGCACTTACAGAAAGCATCACAATAACTCTCCCTAACTTCTTCACATTCTTAAACTTCCTTTTAAAAAAGCTCTAACTTGATTTTGAGCAAACACGGAACACCTGATTCGACATATAGCAGCGATTGCGGAAATGTCTAGCAATGGATCACTAGGTGACGATGGATTATAGGCTATCTTCCATGAAAAGTATTGGAAGCACTCGAAAAAGAAGATACTTTGAATCATATCCATTCTCGTTTGTTTTGATTTTGCCCTCTATCCTACTACCCCCTCTCTCCACCCAGTCCTTCCCAACCAATCGTTATAGCACTGCTGCCTTATACGTCAAGAAGAGTACATTCCTACAAAAAGATAAACTCTAAAATTAATGACTATTCAGTTCAGTTATATAATAAATTGAATATGCAACAATAAAAACAACACTTCCATCATCATTCAACGCGCAAAACAAAACTACGATCACTATTAACGGTGATGCCCTAGTAAAGATATTGTGAAATTGTGATCCCCATCAATCCAAAACAGTGAATTAATCTAGAATCAAATTAGCTAACTTCTACTAATTCAATTCAGTTATCTATTCTCTTACGAAGATACAAATGAACTCCAAAGTTACTTAAAAGATAACAATGATTAACAGTGGTAGTTGAATTGAATTGAATTAAAGCAGGTGATCAGACGGAGAGTGGTGCATATTACCTGTTATCAATTCGATTATCAAAACCACCACATTTACATCAAAAAATACGATTAGAAATAACAATGAATTACATCATCAGCAAACAACCTACTCAAATAAACCAACGCTACATGAATGCACCGTTTATACAACACAATCACTTCTCGACGCAGTATCACCAATCCACCGCCCTTGCCTTGCCATCGATTTATACAGCGATCTCCGAACTAGTAAACAACAAACGCTCGTAAAATTGTTTGGATCACTGCCAAGACACTCCAATATCGTATGCAGCTATTTGTGCCCCTCCCACCCCACCACCTCTCAAGCTTCGACAAGTAGGTTTCTTCAAAAAAGTAATGGGTTTACAACTTAGAATTTATGCCAATTTTTAGGGCATAAATTCCGATCATATAATTAGCCATTTATAAGATTTCAAGTAAGAGATATAACATGAACAATCACTGCAAAATGAAGCAATTGAAACAATTCGGCTTTCTATAAGATGCACTGAACGAGGGCGCATAAATCAATAACGATGAGAATAAACGGCAATATTATTGAGAAGCGAATACCGATATAAACAAATAAACTTCTGTCATTACTAAATACAATCATATGGAATACAAATCCCATGGAATGATAAGCTGCAATACTGTAAATAATTATATAAACGATCCGTAAATAGGATCGATTTGTTGCAATGCTACAAGCAAAACACCCTCATAGGTCAGGTATTATAGAGAGTAATTCGATTTGAATCTTCTCAGTACTTGGAGTGACCTTCCTTTATGTTTCAGGTAATTGAATCCATAAAACCCAAATGACCCTTCAGTAATTCTCGGGGTGGTAAATCGGCGACTCCGAATAGGCAGAAACTGTCCACTCTAAATCGCCGACCTGTCTATTTTAATATTTTTTATGTGGACTAACACAAACAAGTATAAGATCAATGCATAAACGAGAAGGCAATGAGAAGTGCGATCATATCTTTAAATGTGCAAACATGTGCACATTCACTGCAAAAAAAGATCATAAATTGAATCACAAGTGTGAAATGCAATATTTGTTCTCAGCGGGGATGCAAGATTTCTGCTTGGCGATCCTCCACTGCTACGACTGATCGATTGCTTAGGTATCGTCTCGAAGTGAACGTGATCGTGCTGAATGCCCTCATCCAACCGATTTGCTCATCAAACCAACAACTCCAATTAGCGTTTGCCGTTTAGTGATGTGCTGTCTTGATACGTCAGCAATACTGGAATTTCTTCGACGATCTTCTGAAGATGCAGTGAATGCTCGTCTATAAATAAATGCATTATTACCGCTCAAACTTTATGCTCTTAGCTTAGCTTGCATTATGATAATATGCAAGAAAGAATGAAGCAATTACTCTAGTTTATTATATATTATATTGTAGAATAAGATCGTTCTAGCATAGTGCAATGTAATCATTATATGTCAATATTTTATCACTCATGTTTTATTGAAGTGTGTCAATTCAATCTGCAACTAGTGGACATAAACCTACATTGAAAAATATCTGCACTCTCTACCTTTAAAATATTGTCCACATAATATGATAACATGTCTTCTAAGCTCACTTAAGAACCAAAGCAGCTATCAAAAAGTAAATAAAATGCATTCCATTTTATGCAAATTTCCCCGCTCTACAAAAATCACGATGGGTTGGAATTTAATAAAGAAGGTAACGTCAATTATTGAAGCATTCAGACGATTATCATTCAGCTAAGGCATGCTGCATGTCCTGAAGGTGTTCGTTAGTTAAAATGCAGCACTTTTGCTGATGTACTTTTTCATTATGGGTATGCAAATTCAGAAGCTTAGGTTTATGCTGGACTTAAGCTACGTTTAAAGAGGTGACCCCGTTGAATTCACGCTACATAAACTTCAGTATCGTCGACAACCTAGTGCAGTATATCATCCCATTGAACGTTATTTCAATTTGCTTATATCCTCTCGAATGTGACCTGGGAGGCTAAACCGCTCCATACTGGATCTACCTACGAGAGGTTTACAACTTATCGAGCGCTATATGATCGAATAAGATTTGCATGAATTCTTAAGTGTCACTTAAACGTACTGCAATATAAAACTAATCCCAGGAGATAGGAAAATTCGCTAGATGCTCGACTCGTTTTCGATGAATTTAGCCAAATTAGAATCAATAAATGGTCGTCGCATATTCGTTATTATCAAACAAACTACACATAGCATTTAGGTATACATAGTCAATGCATTACTGATTCTGAAGTACAATACTCTAAATTAGTAGTATCTTCCCATGTAAATTCGCACCTGTTGACGAAAGCGGTAAATGCGACAGGCATTGATGCACGTCGAATATCTCCCTGGTACAGTTGCCCAGAGGATCGCTTCCAATGGATACCTGTGCGAGAGCATCGCGAAAGTCGACCGTCGTGTTGTTCAAATACTGGGAAACGTGAAGAACATTGCTCAAAGGATGAAGTGCTCAGTAGACACTGATCGTATAAATTCTCACCACTCCTTGATATCTTTGATGTTCGTCGAGAGCTCGAAATCATATCGTTGGGAAGTCGACTCGTTTCGGGACCGGAAATTGGAAAACTTTTAAATACGCTGAATGGATGATGAATTTGCACAAATGAGAGTAGAAAGCAAATTTGTGATATCAAAAGAATGGTCTCTGAATTTCGAGTATTTCCCTAAAATAAATTTTTAAACTCTTAATTGAACTTTCAATAGTAATATATTATCAATAATACTGTTCATAGATCGCGAAGAATATCATCGAAGAGAAAGAACAAAAAAGGAAGATTTATAAAAAATTAGTGCTAACCAAGACAAGCAAGCATAGAAGTGAAGAAAAGTGTCGATATAAGCCAACCAAATATGGCTATAAGCATCATAAATGAAGCGATCTGAAAACTATGTTCTCAAAATTATGCAATTTTCTCTTCAGTGGAATACGAATGTGTGGAATATGCGGAATACCCACTCGATCATGCAATAATATTCCCCCTTTATTCGTTTAATAGCGTCTCTCAAGTCATGCGCTTTATAAACGGACGATGTGCTGGAGACGCTTAACAAGTTGAGAACAGCTATAAAAGAATACATGGCCCACGATCCACGGCCCAGATCCCATATGCGATGAACAAATGTGCTACTAAACTGTGCGGTCAAGTGGGTGTTTGAATAAGCCTAAATTGCTTCAACTTCCACCTATCAATATAATACCTTCCAAGGGAAACACGACCGACTATAAACTGATATGTGGAATATAACGTTATCTACTCACACAATTCAATTCTTTTTGATGCCTCAAAGAAGAAATATATATATATATATATATATATATATATGCTAAGACATATATCATATAAATGCGTAATGCCCGAAAACGCGTTGTGGTTTTCAACGGTGAAATTGGCATACCTGTAAAAAACATTGCGTATCAGCGAAGATCATGCCAAATCCAGTGACGAATGTCGTAAGCATCGACATCGTTACCGGACATATCACCTCGTTTATTGATCTCACCGCTCTGAAAATTGTGATTGATCTGCATCTTAAAAAACGAAAATGATTCGAATTTAGATCTTTTCAAATGAATATCAAGATACTCTGTGATAAGTGCAAAACTAATAGCTGTGTATGGATTCTAGATCGTTGCAACTATCTAATTATTGCCCTAACAAGAAATATAACACAGTAATATAACACGGGTATTCCAACCTCTACGTTGATATTATAATACCAGGGTTGTGAAAATTGACTTGTCAAGTATTTTGCCATAGTTTTACGCTGTAATGCGACGTTTCTGCTAAAATATGAGGCGTGGTTACATTATTCCCCCCTCCCCGCCTCCACCGTCTCCTAACATCAACGATGTCAAACCGACCCTCATCAATGTCGGGAAGGCAGTTTGGGAAAGTGATCCCATGAAACTATTTTCCTGAAATCACCTCACTGAAGACTTCCTCCCGGCCGCACCATCAACTCAACTATCGCGTTTTATTAGTTAGCGTATAGTGTCTTCAAAACTTGGTGAGCTACTACTAATGCATATCTTGAAAAGAGGTCTCTTTTCGAGCTAGGAGAACTGTTGAATCGCGAAGAAACCACGAAATAGCCCACCTGTCAGCGCGTTTCAATTCGGAACTCTTGCAAAAGGCGAGCGCATAATGGAGTACGAAATCGAACGACAGACCAACGGTAAGTAGTGCAATCGTCGACTCGATAACGTTCAATTCCCAGCCCAGCAGAACCTGTCATTTTAAGATTACTTTCATCCACAACTCATTAGCAAATGCAGCAAATAAATAAATAAATAAATGTATATATATATATATATATATATATATATATATATATATATATATAATACTTTTATTTCAAACGCTGGTAACCCTTTAACACAACGTATACCCCACCCGGCAATGTCTTCGAGATAGATGCCACAAATAAACCTGTGAAGCAAAAAGTCTGCATCACACCCCAATTTTCGATTAATTATGAGGGAAACATTTTTCTAAACAAAATTTGGTCATCAGAATTTCAAGTTTTTGGATGATTTGCCAAATTATGTGCCCAATTAGTAAAATTGTCCACTCATTTTTCTACTAGCCAAACTTACTTAATTTTAGGGGCACTAATTTTAAAACGCCGAAATCTCTCTTGCAACTAAATAGTGATGAATAAAGGAGGAGGGCTGTCCATGTAAATCTCCATCTAAAATGATACAAGATTGTTTAAACCCGGCTGAAATGTCGCTCACCACATTAACTGAAACAAAACATCACTATCAATAAAGCAATCCTGTCTTCCTAGAATAAGTCAATTCACTAGACGAGTAGATACGTTCCAACGATAGCTAACTGCCATTCTATGAATTTAAACAAAGTTTTCCATAGATATATACTAACCAAAATAGCACCCGTAGTGACCATCACATCGACTATCGAGAGTACAGAAATAAAACAGACTAATAAATCTCGAATCACAATAAATAAGATAAGGAAAGCGATTGCAATAGATATAAGTGCCGAAGTAAGTGTCTCATAGAGTAGAGAGTGTTGAAGATCGTAAAACTGGAACGCTTCTGTGAGAAAAAAGCCTTTTCGAAAGAATGAAGAACTGTTTTTCAATACATCCTGAAACAAACTTCACATTTTTCCCACTTTCTTTGGATAATATCTGATCTATGAGATTACCTCACCTATTTGCAGATAACTTACCTATTTTTAGGCTTCTCAATCATAACTGTTTCTGTATTTAGCTGAACACTTTTCTTTTAATGATCAATTAAACCAATCAGGCATGAAGTGCCTATTCCATTAGTTCATTCGCCCACTCTACCTCATTCGTTTACACCATCTGCGTGCGCCTCATATTGCCTAAGACATCACAATGACTAACAAGTAGCCAGAATCTTCAGGTCAGAGAAAGGTATGAACGTCAATGCAATTGCTTGAATGTTTTTCCTGTAAGCATCATCAATCGACCATGGGTGTGGATTATCCTTGACTAATACAGCAGAAAACGGCGATTTCTTCTTTCATATACATGCATCATCCACATATCAATTCCCCTCCTTTCCAATCTATTAATTCAATAGCAACTATCAATTTCTTCTTCCTTATTCTCTATTATATTATAGTGTACTCTCAACTATTTGCATACTTGCATAAATTTGCACATTACATCATATTATATTCGCCGCATTCCTTAGTGCAATCGCAGGATCCATCAAAAATAATCAAAAAATGCATCCATATTTAGGCAATCTACATTCTTAATCTTTATTATTAATCAAATTGCAAACTCTTTAAATAATATACATTTTATTCAAAAAAATTTCTTCGCTAATAAAAGAAAAAAATTAAATACTCGAAAAAAAAAACTCACATTCATAAGAGAATCAAAAATTTGATAATATCGCTTCATCTTTGCAAAATCGAGTGTAAATGTATAATTGGTTAAGAATGCCGCAATATGTATGCCATATCTTCGACCATTTTCTAAATCATCAACGAATAATGCTCGTCCAAATGGTAGATTCAAATCTGCTGATTGTGTTAGCAGAAATTCATATTCCGAGTACATCCTCGATAGACAGCTCGATACATTACCTGCAGATATTTGCATAAACATAATTTAATATTTCCCAATATTTAAATGAAATTAATCCATAATGGAAAACGCTCAAGAGTGATGATTTGTATTGCATTCTCTCGCTTCAATATAATCAAATCAAAGTTTTTTCACCACCTGAACTACATCCTTGTTTTAGCTTCTAACCTGAAGTGGAGAGAGTAAGGTGTTTTGAAGTTTCTAATTTAGTTCTCTATAAGCGTGTTTAATTACCGATGTGATATGACGTATTCGCTTCAACACAGCAGTCCGTAAGCGTCAAAGAACATGGCCGTTCCATATAGGCAAGCATTTTGTCGACGAAACACGCCGATGGGTGGAACACGCCCCTCCTGAAACACTCATTTCCAACCTTAAAACCAATCTTCCAGCACTTCCAACGTAGGTCGAAACTACTTTGTTCAAATTTCAACGCCTAAATTTTTAGATAAATTATACTCAAAAAGTGACTTTATTAAATTTGGCATATTTCTGTGTAAAATATTTCGTAAATTTAACAAATAATAAAGCAAAAATAAAAAGATGTGACCAAGTATGAATTATTGAAGGATAATTCGATATGATAGAATCGATAATCAAAACACAGCGCATCGGTAAACCTCTTGCAAAGAAAATATACAATAAAATGCAACTTGGTATTGCACCACTGTGGCCGCCAAAGATATTCAGAAAGAAAATACTAGCTTCCATCGTGGTTAGTGAGTCTAACCACAAAGATTGCGTCTCTGCCCAGAAATAGAATATCTTTCAAACGTTCCTTTTTGCTATCATATGCCTAGAACAGTTTACATTTTCCCACTTCAGAATGTCGAAATAAATAAAAATAGACAAGTAGGTAGACAAACAGATAAATAAGTAAATAAATAAAACTACACAAGCGTATACGCCCTCCTTTCTAGCATAAACGGTACATAGTTTAAGTGATATTCCTATACTGCAGCACATTTTAGCTATGAAAACATTAGAAACGCTTGAGTATGTGGCAACAATGACCATATATGAAAAAAACTGCTAACGGAAGTGCAGTGATGAATTCCGATGCTGAAATGTGTTCGCAGATGCGATTGAGTTCTTGCAATGAATCAATATTGTCAAGCCCAAACTCAGCTCGTGGCCAGATTTCGAGTTTTTCGGTTATGTGCGGCTTAAAGTAGTGCGATGAGCGTAACGGATCGAATCCATAGGCAAGTTGAAAGATAAGAGGAATGGTCTTCTGAAAAAGAAAACTTTACACCCCCATACACGCCACTGCTCACAATGGTGAAATCCTTTTCTTTATTTAAAAAAAAAACCTTCAAAGAAGATATTCTTAATGATATGCAAAATAAAGTATTGATCTCATAATTTATGCAAGAATATCTCTATAAAAAATCTTTACATTGATAATTTATTGGTTTGCCTAATTCAAGCGAAAAATTTGAATTGGCTGATATAAATTATCGTAAAATTCTTCATTTGCTGAACCCAATAAAACAAAAGATATCATATCCGAAAATTTTGATATCTTTTGATGAATTTCCATCTTTCATTCGTTTGTTTAGAGACCTTATATCGTGGAATATTATGACGAATTTTATCATTTTTGAATAAACATATTTTATTCCGATAATATTAATACTCAAATAAACAACGACAAATAAAAATAATATTCCAAATCATGTTTCTGTATTTTAAAGAAGTGCAAATCCTATCTTACAAAACGTTAATATTCGCGATCACATATAAATTGCAGCCCACTTTGAATAATTTTGGAAAATAAAATCACTACGATAAATTTGAATAATTTTGGAAAATAAAATCACTACGATAAATTACAAATAAAATTAAGAGGAAGAGATACACCTCAACGAATAACATAAAATGGACTTAATAAGCTGCATAACAATTCTCAATAGAATTTCTTAAGTTTCTAAACCCATCGATTTTTGAACAAAGCTTTTTCCTCATGTATTTCATATATTTTTTTGGACGATTTAGCTGGACCTCATCTTGTTAAATGCTTTTATGCATTTGCAAGCAAATATTGCAATAATTATTGCAAATTGCAAATTGCAAATTGCAAATAATTCAGTTTCAAGTTATTGTCATTAATGACTTTTTACCTGCATGACTGATGTGTTTATAACAACAAGATACTCACCGATTTTGCATGCGCAAAACGATGCTTATAGAAAGCGTCGTATTGTTCGATGATGTGACCATTTCGAAAATATTGAAAGTAATCTTTTGATGGTAGATGAACACCAGGATTAACCAACAAAATATACCTGAAAATATTTACTTATTTCCCATCAAAATTACGCATATTTATAATCTTTGTTTTTGTCGGGGTCGATTGCTTCGATTGCTTTTTTTCATAAAATTTCGGGACTAGAATATGTATTAGTTAAAAACGGTGATTGTATTAGTTCACATAAGAGAACGGTGATTGGCTGCAATAACAATCCGCACACACCACTTTCTAACTTACTATTAACAGACATAAGGTGTGCAAGATATTATACTAGAAATACATGGTAATGGGAGTTAGCCCTTCATGAAACAGTAACCAAGTTTACGCTTTCAGTATCAAAGAAACGATCCATGAACCAAATTTCGAGATTACTGAAGCAATTTTGAGATTCGTGAGATTCTCGCAATTTTTTTGAATTCGATAACCTGCACTATTAGCAAGAAACGATCAATGGATGAGACATATAAAGTGGTGGAGAAGAATTGAATTTTGAATGGGAATTAAAAAAATACTTACAACGAGAGTATAAAAAGACAGGCGAATACAAAAGCCGTAAGATATTTCAATCTCGCGATGAATATTCTCACAACAGAAACTACCAAATCGCCGAATTGTTGCTTATAGCCGTTCTCAAACGGCAGTTTCAGTCGTACCTGCTGTAAAATCCTCCATGCACATCGACAGGCCGCCTCTACTGTTACCTCAAAATAACTAGAACTAAGTATAAAGATTCACCGCAAAGAAAATACCCAACTAAATCAGCTATCACTATAATTTCGAGCATATTTACCAATTCAACCATACTATAGTGCTTACGCGATAAGAATACAAAAAGCTACAAATACTACTCCAATTAGGCATAATCAGTGTGCTGTTGAATTTTATGCCCATTAGAAAAATTACAATTTTTTCGAATTTTTGTTAACACTCAGATTCTAAACTGCTATATTATGGAGTAAATAAACTATATACGCACCTATATTTAGACACTGCTACCGTATAATTCTACCAGTCATATTACTGTGAGCAATGCCATTAACGCCTGAACTATGATTTGATACTGTGAATACAGTAATAGAATCAAAATAATGGTGTTCTTAGTGTCACAAATATCTTACATGGAGACTTCCTTATGAATACTGCAATAAGAGAAATAAAGTAATACATTAAAGCAATAGATAAAATATAAATAAATCGTACCAAATATCGATTATGTTGATAAAGTAGACATGCAGGAAGCCATGTAAGTACGAGTATAAAATTGAATAAAAGACAAAGAGCAGCAAATACACCGAAACATTTCACTGCTGTTATATGGGAGACGGTGTTTGCCTATAAATATGCTTAATATTAGCCATGTGGCCATAGTACATTTGGATCACTTTTACTGTGCCAGTCGCAAGTGCGACTATGATTTCTAACCAAAATTTCATCTCAAATACACGTCTATCAGTTTTGCAAATTCCATAGGTCGACAAGGATCTGCTTCTTAACGCACCATGTCTCCACTCCTTCCCCCCCCCCCCCCCCCCTCCCGCCCATCCACAATCAATTTTTGTTTTCATTTGACCAATCTTTAAAGGATATTGCAACATTCCTCCACTCACTGTTCCCAGATCAAAACAAGAAACTATTAAAGGAAATATTTTTTCATTATCACCGATTCGAAATGATCATAAAGGCAATCCGACATGCTCATTAGAAGCAGAAAATCAATCAATAAGGGATCAGATCCACAAATTAAAAGAAAAACTCACCAGTAGAGCGCAGATTGTCGTCGCGCTGGTGACAGCCATCGTTGCAAACGATCTCTCCAGTGCGCACTCGACTAACTTCGCTAGCGGCGTTTCGGATGCGGTATTACTACAAATGTATTCATCTTATATATTGTAGAATAAAGCTATAAAAAACGATGCATCAAGAAAAACTCACCAGTAGAGCGCAGATTGTCGTCGCGCTGGTGACAGCCATCGTTGCAAACGATCTCTCCAGTGCGCACTCGACTAACTTCGCTAGCGGCGTTTCGGATGCGGTATTACTACAAATGTATTCATCTTATATATTGTAGAATAAAGCTATAAAAAACGATGCATCACTAAAACATAAGGCATATTGCTTAACGGAAAAAACTGATAGAATCAAAATTTACACATGCTTACTAGCAATTCTCAGATTTTTTAATCAGAGTTACGCAACATAGGAGCGGGATGAGCGAACGAAAATTATTATTTACGGTAGAAATGGAATTCGACAGCAAATACCCAAGCTATTTGAAGTGGCATTAAGGCCTTAAGGCAAGTTTGAAACGCTACCTGTCAACATACTCTTCTACTGGTCTCTTCAAAACAAAAAAATAAACAACAATTAGCGAGAACATTGAAGAGCATTTCCATATTCCGGATTTCCTGTGCTAATGACTATCACCTGCGGCCTGACTTATAACTTCTGCATTCACTCTAAGCTAAATTGTGCCCAGATTAACCAATAAGGCTTCAACGAAATACTCTAGAATTTATGGGTATTCGATACCGAACTAAAGACCACTGATAAAATGCATCAGAAAGGTGAGTGGATTAATTGCGCCTCCTTATGCACTATATTCCTGACCTAGTGTGAGGTAGACTATGAAGCTCCACACTGCTAGTTGAGATTTTCGGAATGAAGACTTTAAGTAAATGCCACAGAAAATTATATATGCTCAAATAAGTACTCACTAAAAAATAACTGATATAGGTCCCAAATAAAGGTGACTTAATAATAAAAGTAAATAAAATAATTTAAATCATATTAAATACAAACGATGTAATTAATAGTTCAGTAAGCACGAACCGAGCTCTGCGCCAACTTTGACGGAAGATAAACGCATCATCAGCGCCAATGCCTAACAGTAGAACAATGGCCAATAGACTTATGAATGGAAAAAATTCCATACGGAAGAGAACACGATAGGTAAAATATGCATATATCATCGCCTGAGCTGAAAACATGATGAACAGAGCAAGAACATAAAATATCAGGTCATGAATATGTGAAAATTTGTGTTGACATTCTTTTATTCATTAGTTCAAAATTAGTAACGAGGCCCATCCGAACGGTGCGTTGATCTCAACTGAGAATGGATTCTGAGAATAAAAATTTGAGATTTTGGTGAAAAAATCTATAAATCGCTTTTAATAATACCTGTTGACCATCTAAAATATTCGAAATGTGCACCGCTTTTCAACTCTCTCAGGAAAGAATGAAACAGATATCGCATCGCTTATCAAAATATGAAATCGACCTAATTAGTTTCAAATATGCAATTTGATTACCTCTTTAGATCGCATTCGTCTTTTTGCTTCGATACCCAATCATTTTCAATGATATCAATGTTAAAATTTACTTATCAACAAAGAATGGGAAGGGAGTGGGGAAATCTTGTCGTAACAACTCTCACTTAAATTTGAATACGAAAGAAATTTTTGAAATACAATGGGCTCTTAAAAGCTTATTTTTCATTAATATATGCTGGAAATGCACAATTATTTGCGAGGTTTCGAATTTGTTATTAGAGCTTCATCTTAATATATAAATTTAGCTTCACTTCCTTTTAAAAGCACACACTGATCAATCACCTTACGTCAACAAAATCAACAATCCCTCATCCCTCATCTCACTAAGCTTATTTAGATATGCAAATATGTCGAACATAATAATAAAAAGATACATATAAACAAGAAAAGAAAATCGCGCCACTGATGCATAAAAAACGATTGACTCAATGAAACCAAAGAAAAGGGAATTGATAATCGAACTGACCAATGGTCAACAAAACGGCGATTGTGAAGAGAGGCGAACATGTTGAAGAGAGCAGTGTGACGCTAACCAGAAAGAGTGCAAAGAAACCATAGGCTACATCAGTGTTGAGATACTTCACAAAGAGAACTTCTTTCATTGCGAAATCGAACCCAACCACCTCTGCAATAATTTCTCATTAAATTGTCGAAAAATTCCGATAGATCTGTAATCGAAGCCTAAGGTCATACTTAGAAAACCTCGAGAGAAAGGTCAAGCCTTAAAAGTTTTCTTCAGTGAAACTTTACCTCTATTATATTATTAAAGGAACGATTCACAGATAGACACTTAACTTGTAGATATGCTGCCTACTGCTAACTTATTGTAGAACACTATCTCAAGAGTGATTATAAAAATATTTCGAGCAAAATTTCGTGGATCAGGATGTGTAGTTAATCTCGTAGGGATTACTAACATAAGCACCGATCGAGCTAAGATTTAAAAATGTGGGATGTCTGCATCCTCCTAACTGAACTCATCCTGAAACATCATTCGCCTCCGAGGAATCCCTTTCCGCCGTGAGAGTCGACAACCATCAAAGAAATTCATTCACTATATTTCAGAAGTAAATTCGTTACCGTTTTTGTGATGCTTCATTAAATCGATAACCGCGTTTGCATTCATAATATGCTTCATTGCAGTACTTGGATAAGGCAGAATAAACATCGAATAGACGCCATCTTCCATAATTGTCGGCAATAAATAATCCACAGAGTATTTGTAGGTTTGCTTCGAACACATCTTTGCAATAGAATCGTCGTCATTCGTATCACTCCCCTGAAATTGGTCGCTTTTGCTCTATGAGGTTCAAGATTGCAAATATATGAAGAATGGCCACAAAATTTGCTCCAGTTGCCATTATTGCTATAAATCAACATCCCTTTTATAGTATAAGCTCGAATAAACACCCAGGGTTACAAGTTCCATGAACGATTCAGTTGAAGTGGGGGAAATATGCGCCCGGGAGAGTGGAACTTTCGGTATTTTGATGTAATATCACACCGCAATTTTGCAATAAAGTAGAACAATAATCATAACAAATGCGATTACGATTACAATTAAAAGACAAACTGAAATATAATATAACCATATATTACAATGACTATGCATTTTCCTATGTCTTCAACAAACTATTCCCCTTACCATGAGCATCCTTCTCGAGTTGAATGTGAATGAGCAGGTTACTTCCTCTTTCTGGAATTTCGGTGCGATTTTACTTGGGCGGGTTTTTGAATAGAGAGACAGAGAGAGCAGAGGGGAAAACAGGTATGCAATACTGCAGGTTACATAGGTATCACTTAGCAAGCCTCTCAGGTAGCCACTAACACAGAGTTCTCTTCACAGTTTTAGTGAAATCATATACAATAAAATGTCGTATATAAGTGCATTGTTACGCAGAAACTATTACAACTAAGCATCGTTTGAAAAGGAAAATTGGAAATGATATGCGCGAATAGAACTCAATTCCGTCTTGAGTTTTACGATCAAATACATGCCGCAACATTTCAAACCTGACATTATACTATGCACCTGCATTAGAAATAGCTTTAGAAAATATCGACTCCGAAACAACGGAACTCGGAGGCCTCCGAATGGGTACTCCGGCTATCCCAGTTCTGGCACATGCACTACAACTACTGGACCGGAAGGAATTTCAAAGACAATTAAAATTCCCCGATTACAGAACTGAAGCCGGAATTGTGATGCAATTCAATTAAATCTATTTGAACAGAAAAAATAAAATTATATAGGGCTTTCTTCTTTGACTACACCCAAGAAACAATGCACTCGAAAATAAACTTCACCCGAAACTTTAAGGCTGCTATAAAAACAAAACGTTCCAGCATGTGTTTTCAACGGAAGCTTCAGTTACTGACTTAATTGGAGCATAAGTTAGTGCTTTCAAACATCCTTTCAAATAGAAATAAAGCTCCAGGTATCAATGCATACAAATCGCAAAAATGAAAGGCGGTTGGTACCACTAATACAACTTTGAAAAAAACGTCTAAGAACGAACCTCCGAAGTAGTGATTTTTCGGCTCCGTCCATAGCATTGCTCCAAGGTGGCCATCATTGACTGCCGAGTTTCATCGGCAACTTCATTGCAGCGTGTTCCATTGTTAGCAGCAGCGAGAAGCCAAGCGATATGTATCGAGTGACAACATTCGGTCGCAGCTCCTTCTCGATCAGCTTTCTTGCAGTGTTCTCCTTAATTACATAATTTCTATCAGTCGCCTAATTAATGATGCAATTTGCACTTGAAACTCGAATACTAAAATGAAACAATAAAAGAAATTTTGCTCAATTTTGGTTGCTTTCTGAAATACTAGAATATGAAAAAATTTATCCGACTTTGGCTATTTTCCAAAATAACAAAACAGGAGATTTTGTTCAATTTTCACAACTTTCTAAAATATTAATGTAAAAAAAACCCGTCAAATTTTAGCCATTAGCCAGGATATCGGAATAGTTGAATTGTTTCCATCCGAATATGCTTTATAGTAATTATCCTCTAAATAATTGTGCCCCACTTCCAGCGTAGTAAGTTTATTTATTTCAATGTAAATATATTTCACCACAAATTTTTATATTATTTGATGCTCATTTTTTCTCTCACTCAGAAACTTTGCAGCTAAAAATTTTGTACTTACGGTGATTGAGTAATCCTCTGCGATGAAGCTCGCCATCGAAAGAACATAGCTGCTCGAATGCCTTTGCACTGAAGCCATCTAATTTGATAACAATTCGTGCTTGACTAGTGATTTCTTCTGAAAAGATATCCTTATGAAATATGACGGATTTTTTATAGGTAAGGTTCGCATCACTAGAATTTTGTATTTATATGTGAAAGACTTCCGCTTAAACTTAAAGGCTTAAGTTTTTTAAATTGGAAGAAGCAAAAGATGGAAACCGATGAAAGGGGGAGGGAAGGGCCTCAAAGTACTGTGCAAAAAAGGCTTGAGAAAAAGAAAAGCATTTTTGTGGGTATCAAAGGTAAAATATGAAACTGTTAAGTCACATCTTTTTGAAACACAAATTGTTTTTGAAACTAAGTTTCCCGCAAAAAGCTATGCTAATAGTGTTGCCAAAACCTTAGCTTCTTAATTAATATTGCTATGGCACTTCTGGCCTAAAATGGTAACACATCCTATATCGAGAGCTCCGAGGACCTGCTAATTCCCAAATCTCGAGTGTGAGCTGAAAGCCGAACGGCTTTCTGCTTTATTCCACCCAAAATAAAGAATATTATTTCGAACCTGCTGTAGGCAGACAGTGCAACGTGTGCTCGGAAATGAAATCAGAGTGGGTGGTAATCGATCGAGCACTGCGCAACGAATTCGGCGATAAGAATACTCGCTGAGTGCCGCTCTGCAGCTCCTTCTTTAGCAACCGGAAGCTAGATGCTCGATTGCTTATTTCGGTGTTTTTAGTGGCAAAACCCTAAAAAGCGATTCTTCAAACTATCGTATTTCACTTTGAAATGAGGTAACATTTCTAATGTGGATTTACATACCGAATTCTTCTATCTCTCACCTATTCCCTCTCACGTTCCCACAAGCTCTTCTTATGTTCGTTTTTTGTACAACCTATTTTTCATCATATAAAGACATTTATGCACAAATAGAGTATGAATTAAACTAAAAAGGAAATTTGTGTTTATTCAGTTGAAGAAATGACGTCGAAAAAGTAGTTAAATTCAAATGATAATATAAATAAAGATCACGGCAGTTTTCACTGAAATTTTATATAATGACCTGAGGCAAAAATTTCCTTTTAGCAAAATTTAACTTTTAGTTTCTTCAGGAGGAAGTATTTTTAGCATAACGTTTTCGGTCATTACTAAATCCTTCAAAAAGTTCGCCTCTGCTATATCTCTTTTTGATGAGTAATTGTATAAACAACATATTATTCAACGTTATAAATATTAATACAAACAAAGCAAAGCATAAACTTAAATGACCTCATTTCAACATATCGTTCAAATAGAAATAAGTAAATTTTGCACACTTTCAGGTTGTTCATCCACTTCATTTGTTATTAAGACTTATGTAGAACGCGAACGTCAATAAATCGGAAGTGATCTTCATTAAATACAGCATCAAGTGGAGCACCTTTTGAAAGAACACCTATGGCCAATGTGAAGTGCCATAACAAGCAATTTTAAATACCTCAAGTGGGTTCGAGAAATCAGGAACCTCGAAAAAGAAGAGTGATACCAAAGCGAATATCGTTGACAGACATAAGCAAGTCATCATAATTGTTCCCGGACAACGCAGTAAAATTTGCGACCAACTGAAAACTCAGATTTTGCATTATTTTTCTTGAATTAATACATTATTAACCCTTATAATATGCTCTTTTCAATGAATTATTTTTAGGGTATTTCTTAAATATTCGAATGTGAAATGAAATTTTTTGAAAGAGTTTTTGAATTTAGATCACTGAGCGCTATCAAAGTAAAATTCGTATATTAAGCTGCAGTAGTTGATCTTTTATGTGTGTTCTCCTATCCAATGATATATAACCAACTAATCGGAGGACAACGTCTATTAATGAGTTTCGAATGCAGCAACCGCTCTTGTACTCGAAAACTCTTTGCAATAAAGAAAAACACTACAAAATAATCAACGACGAAGTACTGATTTATATGAATAATACTCTACTTTATAAACTTTGTTGAATGAAATTATCACGGACCTAATTGCCTATAGTTAAAAATCGAATCGGAAATCAATAAGAAATGGATAGAAATTATTTCAATAAAAAAGCAATTTGAGCGAATGAAACGAACCACTTTGTAATCATTCCCATTTCGATGTATTCAAAGGAATCGAATGATCGATTCCATCAACATAACTCGCTCATCGACCACATCTTAAAGCATTTCAACGCATTTATTGCCATAATCTCTTCATTAAAATTCAACAATAAGTTCTAATTCGATAATTTAATTCAACGATGTAATAATTTAAGCACAGAATCATTCAATCGCGCTTATTAGAAAATATTCCTAAGTGATTTGTTAGATATATTTATGAACAATAAATTAACGGGTACTTCAAGGTAGGTTTGTCGATTTACCAAAGCTCTAGGTCAACTGACCAAAGCTATGGGTCAAGTGATTAAAGCTGTAGGTTAGGTGACCGAACCTATGAGTTAAGAGCCATCAGTTAAACGCTGTTCAAACATCCTCAACGGAAAAAGAGAATTACTAACGAAGAGACGAAGCAAAGGAAGCGAAGCAGTAAAATGCCTCATGAATTGAACATTAACTTATGAATATTCTTCATTGAGAACTGAGAAGTACTAATGACGTTGCATAAAAACGTACAATGTGATCTTTACTCTGCTCCTTGCTAACCGATTGCCGTGGGTAATCTCACCTATTCCTTCGAAAGGAGGCGTTCCACAACACTGCGAATAAACCTTCAAGGTTTATTCTCTATACTGCGAATGATAAAACAGCTCCACTTTATACATCGATCATTTAAGTCAAAAAATGTAATGCATACATGAAAATAAAGTAATCACTAGTACAACTGTAATACAAGATCCAATTCGATGATACAACTTGCACATGCGGTTTTCTATTTATTCAAGAATATGCCGGATCTTGCATCTCAATTTGAACTTTTTGCTTCTAAACGATTACAGACGTAACGTTTCCTCAACGAAACGCCACTTTCTATTAGATTTTGCCTTAAAACCTGTTCAAATAGAATTGTGCACAACAGAAGAGGAAACAAGTCCTGAAAGATGTCATCAGAACAAATCACGCATTCACTGCTCTATGCTAGCAATTCGAAAAAACCATAATACGAGTGTTTTTATCCAGAATATACATCACTGTAGTCAGCACATTTTCATCAGTGTCACTATAAGGAGCAGTCGAGCAATTGGTGTACTCTCCGAACTATCAAAAAAAGAAGGAAAATTACCATCAGTTGGTTGTTATCGTGAAGTCGGCTGGCAATAACTGTCTGGCTGGCAATTTTAAGATCTACTTTTGCAGACACCAAAAATATCATTGTTATCGCAAAATGTCAGAATAAAAAAATCATCAGCTTTTCAAATAGAGTTGGTTAGATGCTCATCTCGAATCATTAGCTACTCAAAATAGGGCAGCTTTCGCTGATGCAACACTTAATGCAAAATGCATTCATTCAAGCTAGACTCGCTTTATATGTTTTATATGTAAATCATCTTCTATCACTAAAACAAAAAAAAACGGAACAAGAAATATTTGCGTGGATAAAGTTGCGGATTTTTAAAGTGAGAGATAATCAAATTCATTATCAGTGATCTGCTAAGTTATCACAATAAAATCTGCATACTTTATCGTTAAGTTTCATTAATGTTGCACCAGAGTGAAGACAGGTTTCTCCTCTTTCACACTAATAACTAACGCAGGTAAACAATACGAATATGCAAATACACTCACAGGACAAACTACAACCTTCTATACATTCCCTTTGTTATTTCCATTATATTCATAAAGGCGCAATACCAATAGTGGACCTCGTTGAAGCTTTAAAGAAGTTAGATGAATCGTATTCGTTTCAAATCTCAGCCGAAAATATTGAAGAGAGATCTACCGAAATATGTGAACATTCTGTTCAGATAACTATTCTTTATGATCAAAAATAATGTCCACTATCGTGTGCACGTGCATTAAAAACTTCATTCAGTGTGCGTTTCATTAAGAAATTCCACTTGGTGAAGTGGCTAAATAGCTAGCCAGTGGTCACTTTTTAGCAATAACCGACCATGAAAAGTGACCATCATTTCTATGTGGTAACGTTTCTTTTGCACTTTTTTCTTTTGCTTTGCACTACGATAACTTGAAAACCGCTAATAATATTCCTAAATTTTCTAATTACATTGTGTCTTACAACTTCAGCTCTATATGTTTCTTTAAATATCAATTAAGAACACAGTTAAATACGAAAAGAAAACACGAGTAGACAATAGTTGACAAATTCTTCTTCCAATATGAGAAGGCAAAAGAGTTCGAGCAAATAGTATACAGAAGAGCAATTCCTCTCATAATCTCCTCGCAATTTTCCGCCAACTTATGAAGATGTCTCTCAAAATTCAAGAACATTAGAAAATGAAGAAACCTGATTGGTAGAATATAATTCTAAGAAATTGAAAAGGGAAATTCGAAGAAAAAATCATTAGAAACAAAGAATTTTTGGATGCGATAAATTTCAAAGAAATATATGCCAAACATGATTCCCACAAAATCTATCAACAATCAATGACACAGTGTAAAGGAGATGGGAACATCTATCTGACAGATAACGCAAATGCACAAAATAAAAGTAATCTGATTGAAAAAAAGACGTTTTTTCTCGTAGTCAAAGAATAGGGTTCGGCAAAATTTTAAATTTCCACTATTAGAGAAAAAA
The DNA here is from genome assembly GCA_006503575.1 of Baylisascaris schroederi. Taxonomy (NCBI): domain Eukaryota; kingdom Metazoa; phylum Nematoda; class Chromadorea; order Rhabditida; family Ascarididae; genus Baylisascaris; species Baylisascaris schroederi. The sequence goes on from QEWY01002887.1 coordinate 178,602, forward strand.
GAGTCGCTATCAGCGACTTGACAAGTTCAAATTTCCAATTCCGACATAAGTTCTAGCAAAAAGAAGATGATTTCCAACCAGCTGGCAGTAAGAAACTTGTATCGCCTCAAGTTTTGTCAAAAAGTGGGAGAAAAGTTCCTCGAAAAAATTCCTAAATGTCCAATATGCTATAGGCAGGCAGATGTTCATTCGGCAGTGAGTGGGGTAATGTTAGGAAATCACTAAGCTTAATTACGCATAGTAGTGAGCGTAGCATCAGGCAGATTTATTTTCGTGAAACTCTTAATTAAAATGGAGTGATCAACCAATTTCCGCTTGAAAGCTTCGTTGATACTCTTCATTTATTTCAGCCAGATGGGTGGCACAATAAGAGTGATTTGCAATAGCAAAATGTATCAATCGTTCAATTCAATTTGCGATCAGTGACGTATATCGAGCAGTATAAGTTTCTTTAATGCAGCAACTGAGCAAAAATCAATGCGAAAAATATAGACAGTAGAGAAAGAGAGTAATTGTTTTAAAACTTGTCAATAACAGTGTATATGAGGCAGCAACCTAAAAAAAACTTTGTATTAAGATAATCCAAATTTCATCCCTCACTTAGCGTATGTTGGATTATACTGTAAAATTTGTAGAGTATTTGTTCGTTCTATTTTTGTAATTATGTGCAAAATGCTGGAAGCTAGATAGCAACTGCGAGTAGAGAGAAATTATTGAGTGAAGAAATAAAAAGAATTCAAGGACCTGGCAAGAGCGGGAAAGAAACAGAGCAAGAAAGAGGAAAAGAAAAAGAAGGAGACAGGAAAAGAAAAAGAGAGAGAAAAGACAGAGTGCAGCAAAAGAGAGAAAGAGATGTTGATTTTAAAAATGCTTGAACGATCGAACAAAATGCAACGCAATGGACTCCTTGGAACGGATATGAAAGCTAAAGCTAGACAGCCAGCCGGTTGGCAGCAGCATGAAACATTGAAAGATGCAAAACATCCTTTAGATCTTGAAATAGCGTACCACCAAAACATCAACGAGTATGATTATACACACACAAAAATGCCATTCGCCACCAATAAAATGCAATATGGTAAAAAGGGATCATTAAACGTGTAACAAAAACAAATGCACTTTTTCATGAAAAATAAAAATTTTCATTTCCATTGAGAGGATTCTATTCGATCGAGTCGGATATTTAGACATACTGCTAGCTGCAACGATTGAGTTCATAATAAACTAAACCACCGAACGGAACAAATCTTATTAAATATGCTAATCAGGGAGATATTGACAGACAGACACAGACAAACATTACGACAACTACTATCACACAGATTAATTTCTAACTTAAAAGTGATAAGTATGAAGGTTCAGTAATAAATATGTGATTGAAATGCACAACAATACGATCAGCAAGTGAAAACAACTAGTGCAGTTGATTTGAACATTCTCTGATATCGGAAGTGGCCATTAATATCGTTTGCAACTTTCAATAAACTCAAAAAAAGAAGGAAATAAAAGAAGAGAAAAGGCTCGAATGCAATCAATCATTTCAGATGGAAAGAGGATTAGACGAGAATAAAATAAAGCTCTGTTGGCTTCTTTCTTTAGCGAACGATCTTTGTGAATGCAGCAAAACAATTGCGTTATTGTGTCGCCATTCGTTAGCATTCGTCAAGTAGTAATTAGCAACCTAATGCAACTTGACAAAATGCACAACAACTCATGTTGCCATCTCATTCTAGAATCTTTTACCCACCGCATTGGCCTAAGGGTCTATAAAGGTAAATGGATCGAGGAAAATGGTCCACAGACTAAAAAAAATAGAATTTCAGCAAAAAAACAAAGATAAAGCATTTTTTATCGTGAAATATTAGGATAAGGCCCGTATGGTTATCGGCGAGCGACGAAGTAGATCTGAGTTTCCGACTCACTTTTTTAATTTCCAACTATCTGCGCGATAGTTGATTAGACCGATTGAGCCAAAGAAATTTAAAACTTGGGGGAAAAATAATTTTTAAATTATTTCTAACAAGATCCATGAACGTTCTCTCTTTTCTCCCCTCCCCTCCGCTTCACTACCTGTTTTGGGAACGGGTCCCTATCGGTGTAATCACTAAGCGTCGAAAATATGAGCTCGAAATTAGTTTCAATTAGTCAAGTGGACTTAAATCGAAGACTCAATATTAGGAGAGGAGGATCTTCCCATGCTCAGAGCACAGAAAAGAAATGTGCCGCAAGCTATCAAAACTCATCGCAGAAAAGTCATTTATGCAACGAAACCAGAGGCACCATGACTGACAGCAATGGTGAATTTATTTTTCACTTTGCATTCGCCCCACTATTGCAGGTCTTGAAACGTCTACACAGCAAAACCACTTTCACCCGTTCACCTTTCACTTAGAGGGAACGTTCGCCGATCGGTGAAAAATGTTTGGTCATCTTATTGACAGCTGTAGAGTATTTCGAGATTTTTCACATGCAATCAATGGAATATTCAAAAGAAACGGTGAAACACTAACAAACCGGTAATGAACACAGCTCACTTGAATCTACTGGCCAGGCCACCTGGCTCTACCTTTTCTTATCACTAATGTTCGCATATTAACGCTTGAATACTTCAATTTGAAATTCCAAAAACTTTTAAATATTTCTTCAGCAGCCATTGGAATATCGGTCGAGCATAAATATAAATATGAATATGAGTATGAATATAAATATAAATATAAATATAAATATAAAATAAATATAAATATAAACATAAACATAAATATAAATAAATAAACGAATAAATAAATAAACGTTTTTTGTTCTCTTTTTCTATCAATCGTTACAACAAGAACCTAATGACTACTCAGAAAACCAATAAACAAAAAAAAATCGACGGATAATATTGCAGAAGAACAACCAAAGGCGTACTATCTGTGAAATAGAAAGGGATTTCACATAGACGAAAAGAAATAAACCACCGTCATCAAAGGCGAATGTTTCTTACACAAAGCGCTACCAACAACAAATTTCGTTGCTAGGGAACTCGCAATAGATCAAAATTCAGCGAAAAGTCGATCAACATTCTGTAAATTTTAGCAAACATTTCAAATTAATGACACATTTTTATGGCATCGATTTAGAGGCATCATGCAGAGATTTGCGAATATGCACAAATCAATCGCCATAATGTTGTTTGAATTTGTAGAGCTGTTGTTTGAATTTGTAGAGCACATCACATTGGCCACATTAAACGCAATTCCTCCTTATGTAGATTGCACCATATATCCACACAACAAACGCGCCAAATGGAGATCGCTATACAGTATGCAGGAATGTGATAACGTCCTACGTCACATTAAAACGTCAACTGTTATGTTAAAAAGCAGCCAAAGTTTGAGTAAAGGGCTAAGTACAAGTCTTAAACCGACCGCTCAATTACTGAAAGGCGCAATTGTCACACCTCAGCGGCGCAATTGTCGAACAACGGAATGCAAGCTAGGCGCAATAAAACGCGTTTAGTGCTATCATAAGCATGTCATATTCGGAATGCTACATCATCGCATCAGATACCAAACATTTGTTTAGAAGATCACACCGCATTCAATCTTAAGAGGTAATATGTCATCGCAATAGGAGATAAAGAACAGTCTAGAATTAACATCAACTGTGAATTCAGTAGACGAACACTTACCAATATGCATAGATAGGCTCAAAACCGGTGTATAAACGTACTTCAACCGGAAAACGGTAAAGAAGCCGGTGTATAGCACTGATAAAGAACTCGGCTAAAGCAATGAAATATCCACCGTAATCTTTCTGATTACTCATTCCGGCTACCATAATACCTGTAGCTATATATTTCTATAAATATTTTGTGGAATACGTCGCGAATAGGCTCTATTTTGCTCTTAAATTTCGCTACCTATAGTCTTTAGAAGAGAGCAATATAACGACTGCCGCGTCACGTTCTTATTGAGAAAAGCGATCGCAGAAAGCAATCAAAATTTCAGTTTACAATTCCCAATTTCACTATTCTATGTGCGAGAAATCACCGCAAATGTGATAAATTTTGCATCAACGGCATCCAGTAGATGGAAAAGCAATGCCAAAAATGATGCCAATTGAAGATGAGGGGCGAAACACCTTTCAGCTGATGCGACAAGGCCATCTCACGCACCAATGCATCAAGTCACAATGCTTTTTGCAGATCGGTACTCAATCGTGACGCCGCCTGTTGTAGCAACCTGTTCGCATATTTGAGCCACCCAGATGTTTGCCGTAAATTGCATCCGCAGTCGACTTTGCATTCAAACGTCTCGTAAAATACGAACTTCTAACAGAGCTGTTTTCAGAAAATGCTGCATATATTGGCTTTTCGGAAACACATCCAAAGCTTTTTACGACATGGCAGCTTATGCCTGAGAAAGGGTCCACAATACATGAAGAGATTGCTGGATTACCATCACGTTTTATTACGAAAGATTTATCCTGCACTCACATCTCAGATGTTCCGAAATCGCTATACTTTTCTGGATCCAGGTGCTTAAAAACTCAAAATCCTGCCACATCAGAGCGCCGACTTTCATAAGACCCACCATGTCTGAGCTCATTCAGTATATAGACCCCCTCGAAAACCCAATAGCGAAATAGAACGGTGGCAGGAAAACGCATATAACACGTGGACGCCGTAGTGCTTCTTCTTGACCGCTAGCTTTTATCACCAAAAAACCTTAATGATAGATGTGTGACAGACACGCTCAAAGGCCACGCATAGTTTTATCCACACTTTTAGACAAGTAATCCACAAACGAATACCCCGAAAACACTTCTCATTTTTCACTTCATACACTGCACAGGATTTCATAGAAAAAATCACAGAAGTGAAGTCATGCCAGAGTGGAAACGAAGTCAACATACAACTTTTGAAAGAAAGTTCTGAATAACAATGTAGACACATTCACCACCAACCGCAGCATGCACAAATATACCTTATACCGACTCCAGCTGTCAATAAGAACTGCAACTTATACCACTTTCAGCTGTCAATAAGAATTATGCACGGAACATTTGGCGAAAAAGTTATTCATTGATACAATAACGATCACAAAAATTTGTTGGAATCAGTGAAACCAGTAAACGACACGCTAATGACTGGCGAAGAACATAAGGATGCCATTATAACAATCCCTATTAGTTGGTTTGCGCCTAGATAATATGCGCCACGCAGATGACTTGAATTTCTTGACATTACTCAGAAGAGGAGCATGACACGATGTGAAGAGTCTTATTTCCTGGCCGAGTGACATTTGTCTGTGGTTATTCATCGGAGTCAAGAAATGCTCTTGGAGCCCGCTCATGTTTTACGGCGGAAATGTGCCGTGGTAAAAAGAACGTCATCTCCATAAACAATCGCGATACAAATTCAGATACAGTTTAGACTCCGCTAACACAAGTAATTCAGCTTCAGCAAAAGCTCTAGTCAATACTTTCCGACTAGAACGTTAGAAAGGCGTAAAGGTTTCCCAAAATCTGAAATATCTGAACAATGAAGATATATGCTCATAAATAATCACTTCATCATCTCATATAATTGATTAGATAAAAGAAAGTTAGATGAAAGAGTTGATAATTACGGAGGAATAAAAGAACGTTTCTGATAAAAGCAACTGGAATAACGAAGAAAATAAAGAAACACATACACAGCCCACCACACCGACCACAACTGATGCAATGACAAATACAATGGCTGATAGAGAAATAAGACAATGGAATGAGCAACATTACCAGTCAAAAGAACAGAATTGATCTTGCACCACCCGACTACAAAACTGACCTTGCACCACCCGATTACAGAATTGATCTTGCACCACGCAGCTTTTTGATAAAGACAAGAAAACCAAAACGACCACCTTCAGATAAAACCCTTGCAAACGTCCATATTTCATGTATAAATCAAACCCTCACCTCTATACGAAGTGAATTTTGAGCGACACCCAATTTCAACCTAACAGGAATTCCTGGAGACAGGCATCAATGGCCTATTCTCAGTTTCATGAAGCATCACACTACTACATTAGAAACTTGACAGAAGTTATTTAACCCTCAGCCCTTCCCGTAAACAAAATACCTTTAAAGTGCAAATACACCTTTTAACCCTTACAAAATTCAGGTTTTATTCTGGTTATTGGAAGATTACCTCTGAGGTTTCCAAAACACAGCGTTTACCTTTTGTAAAAAAGGGATCAAACCTCTGTCCACCTTATCGGCCTTTTTTAAATGTAGTGCACAATGCAACGAAGATTTCATCTCTTCCAACGACGTTGTCGCCTCCACACTCATTCTTCTATTGAATATAAAACCTCGAACTCGTTCCCTCTCGCTTCCCAACAAACAACAAAAAATCACTTTCGAAGTGCATCAGGATATCGAACTACAGCGAGTTGATCCACTTGTGAATCCCTTCCAAGTCAACCGATTCGCCACTTTCGTGTTGTGGTGCAACGCAGCACTCCAAGAACTCCATTCGAGGAGAATGCAAATCGTTCCATTGAAAGTTTCTCCCTGAAAATATTTATTAGTCTATATGCAAATTGCAGCTCTATGCCATTAGGCTAAGGCTGAATTTAAATTACTGAACTGATATGATGCACATATATGAACGACACTTCATCATTTATTACCCCACAAAAATTATTTGTCCCCTCTAACTTCCCTCTTCCCCATGGGGACTTTGAATCAGTATCACATTAGTGACACGATCTCTTCTGGTTTCTAATGCGGCACAATTTCCCATCAGACATTAAGGTATATGAAGAGGATGTACGCTGGTGCATAATGCCAACATCAATGATCAACAAATTAACAAAAATTGAAAATCTTTCCGTAGTGCATCAAATTACTAGCTCATCTGACACAATGTATACTGATGCATACCTGCTCTCAGATGAGACCAAACAGTAAACGGATGATCAACGGGAATATGCGCGCATATACCCTCCCTCTCCCCACTCCCCCACTGCCATCAAATATAGACAACACGATAACATGCAAATCATAAATTCACTATTCAGTAAGAAATTTGCTTAAATATTGCAACAGCGAATCTTTCTTTATATGTAAAATAAAATGCAATAGCGAAATTAACAGTCTAATTATCTAATCCTCAGCAACAAAAAAAAAAACGAACAAAACGAGCGACTGTCTAATAGCGAAATTACGAATTAGCAAGTCAACAATTCAAAAACACTTAAATCGGATCATAAATAGCGGGTCGAACAGTTCAATCTAAAGCCTGATATATACGCAAGTATAATTCGAAAATGAAAATATACATTAAGCGTCAATCATAGAACTTCTAGCAGAAAGCAGATCAACTTCTTCAGTGTAAAGAATGTTTCCAGCTTTCTTCCTATATTTTTCATGCAGGTCTTTTGAATCGTTTATTTTTCCATAGTATAGAAAAATCATTCTTGCACTTCTAACGTTTTAAATTCTATGTAGATGGACTTCTTGCATTTCCTTTTTCATCTCCTCTTCTTTTTCAAAAATTTTGTTCCTATTTTCCACATTATTATCCGTTTGACCCACTTCATTTGATCGATATATTCGAATTTGTATAAAATTTTTTTCTGAATATTCTTGAATGTATGTGTTGCTTACTATCTCTTGTTCGCTCCCCCATTCATTTAAATACTTCCACTGCTACTTATAGTTTCATTTATTTCAAAACAATGCGACAACTTTAGATAAAATAAAAAGAAAGAATTTCTGAAGAGTCGACTTATTTTCAAGAAAAGAAAGCTACGTAACAATAAAGCAATAAAATAAATGTAAAAATAAGGACGAATTTCTAATGCTTTCATTGTATCTAAAGCCATAAACCAATTTTTCTAATACAACTGACAATGAAGTATCAACTCACCTGTATCAGTAAGGACTCTTTTCTTGCTGTCTCCGGCCGTACTCTCCAATGCCGCTTCACGTGTTCCATTTATCAGACCGAATTCTCTCTCCAATGCGGCTCGAATTGCCTTCAAATATTTCATAATAAATAACAGCACTAATGATAAGAATTGTAACAATGACACTAAGTACGACAAAAATAATAACAAGCAACATGAATAAAGAAATGGTATTGCGCGAAATTATAAAACAATACTAGCAATAATAACTTGGCACCAAAAACTAATTCTCGAGGTGCACAAAGATAGCACTACCTCTCGAGGTATATAAAGATAGCACTACCTTTCGAGGTGCATAAAGATAGCACCACCCCTCGAGGTGGAAATGAAAGGATTTGGTCCAATCAAAAAGAACACTGAGGTATAGGAATACCTTGCCATAGAACACATCGATCACCCCTCGGAAAATTCACAAGATTACTTGCTCATTACAGTTTCAGCTGCGTCAGTCGAAGCGTTCAAAAACACCCGTATAAATTAACCTCTTTTCATGAGCAAGCTTAACGGTAAGCCACTTATAATTAACTAAGGAATCAAAGGCAACTGAAAACAGCATTCATCCGACGTTAATGACGAGAATAAAAGAGCCGTTAAACACCAACCACACTAAAAATGCAAATCATTCATCTACAGTAGAACTCATTCTTAGTGACAATCATCTGATCAGTGATGATCCGTCCATTCGCCAAGGATCGGCACAGATCTGTCGACTTCCCTTCGGCCCTATTCTTGGTGATAATATCACCTCATATTCACCGCCTTACGGAATACTTCATTTGTTCATCACTATTAAACACCAACCACACTAAAAATGCAAATCATTCATCTACAGTAGAACTCATTCTTAGTGACAATCATCTGATCAGTGATGATCCGTCCATTCGCCAAGGATCGGCACAGATCTGTCGACTTCCCTTCGGCCCTATTCTTGGTGATAATATCACCTCATATTCACCGCCTTACGGAATACTTCATTTGTTCATCACTCCACAAACGTTTCGATTACTACTCCAATTCAAGCAAGCAATTCTAGCTGGGAAGGCTGTAGTATTCAAGCCAAACCACAAACAACACAAACCTTCAATGTTAAATATATCAACTATCCATCCTCCGTTCCCCTCCCCCCTCAATTCTAAGCCGATTCCTAGATGACATTCTGCCAGCATGGCCTACCAACTATGTTAGATCTGTTAGCCAGGACGCCGAAAATCGGGTAATCCTGAAAATCCGGAACCTCACTCCCCGAGCAACATCTGTCAACCACATGAACCAAGTAGATCAACAACATGTCACCTGTGAGCTCTTTGCAAGTGAATTATCCTGTTTATTGCACGCCACCAGCACGGATATCTTCTTTGCCGATTCGTACAGCACATCGTATAGGAACTCGGCAACATCTCGTGCCCTCTTGTTAAACGTCGCGCTGTCAACCAAGAATAATATTCCTCTGAGATTCGATCGTCTCTGCAACCTCCTAATTCAACTCGCATTGTGACAGCCCACTACTGTGAATCGCGAAGATATTCACTACACAACAGGTGTTCACCAGCTATCACCTACTACACCCTGGTTCTACTAATATATATACAAATGTGCTTATAGGAAACAACCCTAAGAACACTTTATTTTATTGTATTACTTTCTACTGCACAGTACGATTAATTTTCCTTAACAACTTTATCTTTGATGTGGGTCGAACAAAGCAGTACAACGATCAGCCACGAATATTCAAGAACATCTAAAACTGCATAATATTCCGCACTAAGAGCTCACACTAAGAATGTTTAAAACATGCGTCAAACACTGATGTCCTAGCAGTTATCACCTTCGGTGATACGTCAGATGCAAGCGGAAGCAGCAATAATAATAAGCGACCGATGCAATACCGACTTGTCATGGGAGAATTTATGCTGACTCGGAGGTCTACAACAGGTGGCGTACCTGTACCGCCAGCAGCATTTTCCGCACCTTTCCCGGTGGAAATTCTCCTTACTTATATCAATCTCGCCGGTAAACAACGGCACAAGGATTTATCGAGTAAACACTCAAATACGGATCTATATTAAAGTGATGACCAAATATCATATTCTATAAAATAATGACTTAAGAGATAATTCTGGGAATAAAGACATTAACCTGTTGAAAGTAGTTAGCGAAAAGTTGTTTTCGCAGTCTTTCAGCCCCCGGGAAATCAATCAACGTCAGTTCGTTGCCGGCTGCATCCATAAAACCATCATAGACGTTCTCCTTTAGAGATAAATACGTATGTGGGGTGTGTTCTAAAAAATTATAACTAAACAGATAGTGTAAGTGATACAATCTTAAATTGACTCATGAAAATGATACAGTCTTAAACTGACCGATGAAAACATATAAAGTAAAGTACTGTTCAGCTAGAGATTTTAAAATATGCAGCCTAGTTAACTCTAAGAAACAGGTGCAATCCTGTATAACATCCTGAACTAAAACTGGTTAAACAATCAAAATTAAGTGAATCAATTAAATAAAAGCATCACCAAAAGGAGTGAAACATCACCGTCTCAAACAAGCATAGATGACATTAATCGTAAACAAGTGCCCAGACGAAATAGCTCTTATAAGTGCAATAATATAAACTGCAATACGTTTAACATATGCAATACCCCAATGAAAGCGAATACATTAATGAATTTTGCAAAACTTCAAATCTGAAGTGATTGCAACTAAGGTAACACTCTCACCCCACCTCTACATTATTATGACTAATTAATAGTTAATGCAGAACTTAAAAAAACATTCAAAGACCTCGATTGATGAGTTTCGAGAAGAGAATCGTTTTGCCAGCATCGTTGAGACCAACGATTAGCACAGTGTTGGCACGATGCACGAATCTCCTCTTCAGCCATACAATGAGCGTCGTCAATAGCACGCATATCACCGCAGCCGCGATTGCTAAACTGGTAGTGTGGTCCTCGATCTTCTGCACTTCCACTTGCGACATTCTCGACCTCTTTTCTTTGAGATTACTCTGCAAGACAATACTCTCCGATTGATTTCAAAGCAGAAACAAATACCCGATATTGGTAAATAGTGCCTCAGGAAAGGGTAGAACAAGGAGTGAGGAGGCAGGAGGACAAGGGATAAGCAGATGGAGGAAAGACATAGGCTGAGGATGCCGTTGATACGGAGATTCCCCTCCGTTCATGGGATCAGAATCCTGCTTTTTAGGTCTCACCGAGAAAAAAGTTCTAAACAACAAATTAAATGCTCAACCTTACCTCAGTGTCAGCCGTTACCTATCGGAATACAATGATATGATGCCTCCGATGCTTTTTGTTCTATTACCAACTGATTTTAGCTTCTGGGGCAGCACCAACGCGTTGCATATAAGCCATAACTCATAAGTGTGACCACTACGGACAAGATGAGATCGAAGTCACCTAATATGTAGAATACATCCACCAAACTTCATTGTAATGGCTTTCTAATTGGCACATATAAACCAAAAGATAGGCGGATATATACATAAACAATGTAAATAAAAACAAATGCAATGACGGGCCGTTGTGTTTGCCACATTCTGGAAGTGGTAACGTCTCGACATGAGTACGATGGTCCTATACCATAGAAAGATTCAACAATATGTATCTTAAAAGTTTATTTGTGATGTAAAACAATCGATGCTCACAAAAAACGATTAAGTCACCTCTAAAACTCATACAATCCGATGCAAGATGGGAGAGGGAGGGATACAAACAGACAGAAAATAGACTATTATACATAACATTTTAGGTGCACTGCATACCTATACAATGAACTCTTCTGATCACACCATGAACAAGCAACACATGAAACGGATGGTCCTTAAAGTTGTTCGTTTGAGTAACAATGAGAAAGCAAAATCTGCATAAAATATTGCAACATCATTTACAAGTAAAGGATGGTTCAACTCCGTATTATCTAACTTACGGGTGGTAAAAGGTGAACAAATGAAGAGATCAGACGACCCTCGCACTCAAGCCTTAGTGAACTCTTGCTCCACCAAAACAAAATCCGACTAAATGCATCTATTTAAAAACAACTCTCGACGCATCTATGCTCAATATTCAGGTTCTGACCTCAAATGAAAGGAAGAGGGAGAGGGGTGGGGTGGTGCTGCATCCACCAAAAAAGGGATCGTGCTCATCTTCATGCTGCAAATCCTTCGAAACAATATCACCACCAACATCAAAGACGTTTGGATCGTTTTGATAAGTCGGTAATGAAACAACAAATTTACTGTTGATCGCAATCAATACAAGTTTGCTAAATGCTCAATTTATCACCATATCAATCAATGACGATAAACAACAAAAATAAAAACACCTCTCATCAGCAGTTCAATTATTCATTCAATATTATACATCTTCTTCACCCTCTTCGGTAAATCCGATTTGCCTTTAATACGTCGCGCCTCCTCGAAAAGAACGTTTCGACCGACTGCAAGCAACCACCATTACTTTAACAAAATAAGTTTACATCAAGCTGATTTAAGTTTCTTCCCTCTATCAACGATTGCAGCCTATCCGCAAATATGAAAAGTACTATAGACGTCCTGCCAATATATGCATTAAAACCCCTAACTCGAGCTTTAGCTGCAGCTCGAAGTGAAACCACCGGACAAACATACAGATATAAATATGCATAGACAAGAGATAACCATAACGCGTTTTCGTACAGCAAATTAAAAAAAAACCGCAGGCAATTTTGATACCTAGACAAGTAAAGCCAATAAAGAGATATCATATGATCACAGGATTGCAGAAAACGATAAAAATAAGGCCCTCATAGAAAAAACAGAGAATGTGACTGAAATATGTTTGCAGACACATAAAATCATTCTGTTTTTATGTTAGTAATCCTCTCACCTTCTTTTCATTCGCCGCTCCCTTTCTTCTTCTTGTAAATGACTGAATACAGAACCTTTTAAATTATCACTGCTCCTACTGAAATATTTAAAAAAATATATATATATTGTGAACTAAAAAATTTTGGTTTATCTCTATCAAGAAAACAACTTATTCTATATTAAAACCCCTGCCTCGCCTTTTTTGACACCTCAGATCCAACAAGCCTCTAATCGCAAATTCGAAATATGTCTATAACCTTAGCAGATCGTAACAATAGATCAGCTTACTTGCCGGATCGTAGAAAATACCAGAAAATTTTTCGGCAGCTCGTTCACGTACCCATACACGAGTAGTGCCGGATATTACGCTTGCTAACTGCACGATTACATACCTTCAAAGAACCTCAGTGTAGTATTGATGAAACACCCATTTGTAGCTATAGGGAAGTGCTCGGGAATAGTGATTTCGAGAAGATACCTTTCGAGTTGTTGCATTATACTTAATCAAAGAATATATAAACACTTGGTAGCATTTATTTCAGCAAAAATCTTCGCCTAGTTACAATACTTACAAATCGAATTCATTCCCTTAATCGCAAAAATATGTCACCTTCCCCTTCGATAATCCATCACAAACGGGCTTTGGTATAATCAACAAATTACGCTACATACACCGTGATCATCCCGGAAAAAAAAACGCTAAAACCCTCTCTTCCTTGAATAACCTGAAGATCCATGACGAGAAAAACACAGGAAAAACCAGAAAGGAAGGCAAAGTCCGAAATGGGTGGTGATTTGAACATTTGTACTCTTCTTCCTCATTCTCCGCCCCCTCCCTCATCTTCGTTGGGTTTAATATTGAGAAGACTAGCTAAATTGCAATGAATCTTATAGAACGATGGTAGAACTGCCGGTAACTCAATTTTACATTCACTTTTATATTTATTACATAGAAACATTTTTCGTTGGTGAGAGCAATTCCAGTTATTCGAACGGAAATGCAGAAAATCCAGTTAGCCAATAGTTACCTTCACTAATAGGATATTATTTTTGATCAAAACTATACACTTTGGCCAGCAAAGCACTTTCGAACTGCGATGGCCAGCCGATCCCTTTCCCCTTTATCCCATATTAGAGTATATCAACAAAGCAAAGAGAATGTCGCAGCAATACTTCAAAAATCGAAACAAAACCTGCTCCTATCAGAGACTTACTACTATCTACATTCTTCAATAAATTTTCAGTACACCCTTAACCACCTTCAAACTTTTCTCTAGTGTCCATACTTCTAAATAAGAGACATGACCAAAACTGGTATCTACAATGCACATGAGGCATTACAATTAAATTTGAAATAGCATTTTAAAAAATGAACAGTAAAAACGGAAAGATGGGACGCAACGAAAAAGGATAAGCGAATGAATACTGAAATTTTTGTGCTTTTAAAACTCCAAAGAGTTTCTTCCACCTAGACACAGCATTTATATTCAACACCCTACATATAAAAACCTTTGATACATCAATGGCAATAATTCGATATAAATCTGAAGGATGAAATGAAACAATCACCTTGATTTAGCACCCATATCCTCGCACTGACGGTGAAGATTACTTGTGTCCTGTCGATCCTCACTCAGTTGTTCGAAGCTAAAAAACAACAAACAATAGGAACACTTACCTGAAGGCACTCAAAGATAACGGACACAGGCACCTGCCTGAAGGTATCTGACGCATGTGCACTCACTTGAAGGCATCCGAACAGATAATGCAACACTTTCTAACTGAAAATACAACCTAATTATCGATATAAAATGCAAAAAAAAAGGACCATCATGCACCCACCAACAATTATGCGCTCGACGACCCTTCAAAGATATAGCTTGATCACTGCTAACATCCCTTATCATCAACTGTTTCCGCACGATCAACTATTGGGTAGTTTTACAAGCAAGACCGTATGTTGAATTTCCTAAGAGGAAATGGAAATTTTCAAAATAACTGTATTAAGAACAAATTGAGAGTCCCTTCCGTTCCCTTTAGACGTCTTCCGGAATCCACCAAAACCAATGAAAAACTTTTTGACAGTAGTCGATCCCGAAGATGGGCAACCTTCGCTGTTTCACTAGTCAAACATGTTCTACCTCAACGTTTTAATTTGATGTACAAAACAATCTTAAATTAGCGCTAAATCTCCATCTTTTTGCGACCTATACGACGATCAGATCATAAAATTTACGCGGAAGAGAAGAAAAACCCAAGCCATCTTGCCCATCACCTCAGACTCAAGCTAGAGGCCCGATAATGAAGGTTGTTGGAGTCCAGTCCATAAGGGAGATAAAAATACGCTCGTGGAGTTTTGAATTTGCCGCGCTGCGGTATTCGGCAAACACAAGACCACTTCGATGATCAAACCAATAATGCAGCGGTGTGACCTAGCAGTGCACCCATCACAACAAAGTTTGCACGTGTTAGAGAGATCGAAGAACGAGAAGGGTATTGTGCACGTATCCTTTTAGGTAGCTTGCGGACTTGATACAAACATGCAAGCAACATCCTTATGCACGTCTGTTTCCTCAATAGTTGGAAGGTGAGGGAAAAACCAAAAAATAAGTCAGTAAAATTTGATAGACATTCTTCAAAGTTTTTTTAAACCCTCATCCCCGACCCGATCTTATCCAATAAACCACTATGCACTTTCTGAAACATGAGATGAAAGAAAGAATCATTGAAAGAATAAGAGAGGAGTGTTCAAATGCCAAAACTACCCAATAACATTGGATGAAACAGACAGTTTGGCATTGAGCAGTCCCATATTCCCATCATAGAACCATCACGGGTAGATTACGTGTCTGTTTATGTCCGTCTGTTTGGCGCTGCCGATTCGAGAGTCACCACAGCGAATTCCCTGCATATAACCTTCCTCAATTATCACCCCTCAACTCGAACTTCACAAATCAATATTCGTATCTTCAAACAACATTGATGATTTTCAATTGGGTCTTCAATAATTTGCATATCATTAATCGAATGATTGCTCAGAGGATAAATAGTTTTTGATAAACGAAACTATGATTTCATATTACATTAAATCACAATTAGAAAGACTTCCATATTGCTCTAGACACTTTTTAGCGTACTGCATTTGCACAAAAACCTTCTAAATTATTTATCTATAAGGACAGCGATCCTTCAAACAAACGTGACAAAGATGGAAGGTTAAGCAATATTTACATACAGGTAGAGTTGTTATAAGTAAAATATAGGTGGCACAATATAGAGGTGATGAGAGTAATATACAACTAATACGAGCAATATACCTACGATATTAACAACGTATAAATAACATTATTGAAAAATTTTAGGTTACAAACGCAGACTTCAAAGGAAATAAAAACCATCTCTACATAGTAGCATAAAACTTCACACGGTAATCAACAGCTGAACAAGTTCTCATAAAAATCATTTGTAAACAAGTTTAATATAGACAGGCAGGTAAAAGCAATTTCAGATTGCCCATCCCATTCTCTAAACAATTTCGATCATTGCAACACACATTTTTGATGAACTGATGAAACTATATCGTCACAATACTACATTTCTTATCTACATGTTTTTCGCGTATCACCTTCATATGCGTTTCAATTTCAGTGAGGTGGAAAAGATTTGCTCGCAATTCACAAATTACCACTCACCGACGAATTCCACTGCCTTAAAATAGGAGAGAGGGGGGAACGAGAAAAGGGTGGGGTTGTGCTATCGATCGAAATAAAACCAACGAATTAAATCAATAATATAAAATAAAGAATCCTATACTTCCTATAGGCATAATAGATATAAATACATTTTTAAGCGCTTATCATTGCATATACGACAACATGAAAAGGCAATAACCATGAGCCAATGCAGTTAACTCGTTGAAAAATATTCCCATGTAAAAAATAATCGGCAATTCGATCTCTCCATGTCGAGAAATTAGAGAACTCGAAATCAATGAAATTATCAACAAGTTTAAGTTTGCTTTTCACGGAATTTTTTCTGCCAGTTGGGGTTTACGATCAAGTTGGAGATCCTCGAAGTAACTATACGAATAAAGGTGCGAGCCTAGTACCCGAGCAACCTTCGAAGTGGAATAAAGCGACAACATGTAGTCCAAAACTTCCTTTGGTGCACTCTTGAATCGCTTTGTTGCACTAACTGCAGCAAAAAAAGTAATTTTTTGCATCGTCTAGCAGCATAACGGACCATACCCCATCACTGTTTCGTTTCCTGGCTTCATACCATTTAAGCCTTTCATAGAAGAAGCTCCAAGCAAATTCATTCGATTCCACCCATCTAATACGAAAAGACCGCCCACCAATAACGGGGGACACTCAAACTTTACAGTGAGAGCGAGCAACCTCCGCCCTATCTATTGGTCAGATTGAACAACCATCATCACCGAGTGTGACGAAGAACACAGTGCATTCTAATCGTTATACACTTCAAAATATCTATACAAACATATATACAATAATATAAATTACTTCATATTACTAGTAATCAAATGTAAATGGTCTCGGAAAACGATTCGTATTGTGCCCCATGTCTTGATACGAGGCCAGTTCCCCAGTTGCTTGAAAATCCCCTACTGGTCACGAATATTAAATTGTTAGGTTGATTAAGGGAAAGCTGGCTGGCAGCTAGTTGGAATCATGCAAATAAAAGCTGTCAACAGTTGTGCACCCTATGATGTGTCAACTTGTCAAAGCAATCGAAAGTTAATTGCAATCTTCAACTTCATCCTAAAAGCAGCAATTCTTCAATTCTTCTCTATTTGGCACTTCCTTGAACTAGTCCAATTACACTGCCTACTGAAGCAAACAAGCAATATTGTTTAAAAGGGCCATATAAAAGCCAACTAAGCCAATCTGTTCGACTACCCCATTCCCAGCTATCGGTTAATTCAATTGGCCGATAATGACTGATATAAAATCACACACACGGATCGACGCAGGTTTAAACCTAATCCTAAAAGACAGTTGATAGTGAAAAACGAAGCAGCGAAACCGGGCGACTAAACTTTACAGACTACTTCGCTGAAACTCTCAATGAATTTTACATGGGTTGGCACAATTATAACGAACAATAACTCAGTAAAAAGGAGCAGATCAAACAATATCTACAAGTTGAAACTCAAAGCTGCATGTGTCATTTATCGCTTCTGAAATTCGAATACACAGTTTGAAATTTATAAATGCCAAAAATATTACCCTTCGCTATCTTCATTAAAGTACTCGTTAACTATTCAATAACTGCCAATATTAACAGAGTTGTCAAATAGCGCTAGGAAAAATCATAAAATACAACCGTTGCCATACAGGTCTATGGTCTTTTAAATCTAGAGTGGTTGCAAGTGACACGACGGGGAAGAAGGAATAACTGCACTATGGGAGTTTAGAGAAGAATATGGAGGATGGGGTGGAAGTGAACACATCTATGGCCGAAGTGAACAAAACCAATGGAAATGACACAGCAATAGCCAACGAAGCAAATGGTGCGTTATGCAAAGATCACTTAGATTGCTCTTTGATGCTCCGTTATTTGCGTCCCCTATCTTAGCTATTGATTTAAATGAGTCAATTTTCCACTGAGAGTAATTGAATAAAACAGCATTGGATGAAGCATCAAACTACAATATCAAAGCACAGTTTTCCATTTACTGTAGTTGATATCACCACTACTTCAAAATTAATATTAAATGAAATGCTGAAGCTTATGGAGATTCTACTTTCAGCCTTTACATTCTCTAAATCAACTCTTTATTTCAGTGAGAATAATGAATTCATCTCGTGCAAATAAACATTCCAAGTTTTATGCTCTCAACAAATTTCCAAATTATAAGCATAATGAACGACTTAAATCGTAAAACGCTGAGAAGTTTACACAACAAAAAATATAGCGAACAACGAAAAAATATGAAATTCTGAGAGATGAAACCAAAGATGCAATGCGAATCGATGAATCGTTTGCATTGTAACAGTTGATGCACCTAATGTGTGTCCTTGTTGTATCGCCGACTGCCGTCATTCTCGTTCAAAAGGCTCGACCGTTCTTCTTCCTGACCATAGAAAATATATACTGACATCAAAAGTTAAATTAGCATTAAAATTAGTAATAGTAATGTAAACAAATTAAAATAAATAAATAGATAGATATATAAATAAATTATAAATAAATAAATAAAATTAAATAATAGTAAGTGCCAATAAATTAGGAGCGACTTAAATAATAATATTTATGTGGAATCCATTGTGTAAACACAACTAAACGCTTCGATGATAGAAACAGGTGAAAGTGACATTCGGCAGTAATGTAGTGCCAAAGCACATAATTCAATAACGCCTCTGATTCTATTTGCTAAAGCACTCTCAGTCACGACCATCCTTCATACGGTGCTTCTCACCTATTTTTTCTTCGTTTCGTAAATAACTCAATTTGATCTAGTACTTTACAGCTGTATTTGCTCTAATTTCTCAGATGAAAAAATGTATTAGTAGAAAAAATATATTCAGATGAACAAAAAAGTATATATATATATATATATATATATATATATATATATATATATATATATATATATATATAATTATGCCTCGCTAGTCGCGTCTTATCAAAGTTTTCTCGAGTTTCTTCTGATTCTTCAAAAGTCGGCGTCTTCAAATTGCTGCATATTGGTGGAATTCATTCCCCATATATTTCAGATGCAAGAAAGTGATTCGGCTGTTTGCGATGGTTTGCGTCTATGCGAATTGGTACCGAATGATTTTAACGCCGTTATGGAATATCTCATCAACCAATTCATACCTCACGAACCACTTGCCAAAGCAACTGCAATGACAGCCAAAGATGCATGGAATATGAATGAAGGTTAAGAATTATTACTACTAATATTAGATATTACCAAAAACCTTTTCAAAATTTACCAAATGGTTTACTTGTTGATTTTTTATATTTTTCTAAACGTAATTGAATTTGCATTTCTTACCACGTAGGTAACATTGATTTCGTCACCTATACTGATAACGGCCATTATATGCATGTTCACGATAGGAAAGTTTACATGCAGAATTAGCGCCCAATCGGTTCATTCGAACGTTCCTTTGCTTATTTGCTCCATTAAATAGAAAAATAAATAATTTACGCCATATATGGCCAATTACCTCATATGGCCAATGGCTTTAAGCATTTGTGGCCACTCTATCTATTCGCCCTACCCACCAACCATGGCTAATCCATCAATACGACTGTGAAATTCACGTAAGAAAGGCACTTAAAAAATCTAGCAGTGCTGCTTCAAATATCAGCAAGAGTATAGTATGAGTGCAGTTTCAGATGTCAGTAAGGGTACAGTATGGGTCGTGCCTCCGTGCCTCAAATGTCAGCAGGAATATGCTATAGACAGAAAATGAACCCTTTCCCCTATTTGAAATGATGCTTTCCTTAGAAGGAACTTTTATTCATCAAGCCTACCGGCTGTAATGAGCACTCCTACCAAAAATATCGTCCACTCTATTATTGATTATGGGTGAGGATTCGAACAATGAACAAATACCTTCAAGCAAATCGAAGAACGAATATTTTCGATGTTAAATGACGAGCGAAAACAATTGCAAACAACTATGAATGCTGAATTTACATTTAAAAAGCTTTTGGAAAGCTTAAGTGGCTCAATATTTCCCTTAATCTCCCCGATGAATTAAATAACTGCATTCCTTTTTGTGACCAGCAAACTTCTAATTCCTGTGAATCCCTCATTTAACATCAAAATTTGCCAACGATTTCAATGATTCGGTATATATCGATATTTTATAAAAATTCAGTAAGAAATAAATCGTGACATCACTAGTTGCGGCAATTATGCATTTTGCAGAGGTGGTCAAAGCAGCGCTAAGCTCATCGTTATCCTATGCCTTTAGAACGTGCACGAACGAAATCGTTGCAGTACGGCTATGTTCGATCATTGAACGCCCGAGTGGCAATGAGGTGGATATAAATGCGATCGCTATCCAACCACTAATAGCTATTCGAAAATTTTCCACTTGAGAATTGGCGGAAATGTCAAACTCACTAAAGTGGAGTTGCATATACTGCGACTTTTTAATAACTTAACCTATGGCCTGCGTGAATGTGTTATGCTCTGTGTGTTGCCATCATATCTCTATGTCTGTATGTCTGTTTATGACTGCATGGCATTTCTAATACCTCAATCACTCTGAAACTTATTTGTATATTTGATTGCGTTCATATGCTATACCTGAGTACAGTATCATTTCTCTTAGTATTTTTCCATCCAATATATACAGTTATGCCGCAAATCTATCTACTGAACAATCGTAAAAGAGTATAATATTAAAAAGAAGTGTAAAATGGCATATCGTTTCAAAGTTTCTAGTATCGTTACCTTCTCACTAAAAAACAACTAAGAATTGGCTGAAGGTCGGCTGCACGTTCAGTGCATTTTATATGCCAACACGAGGGCTAAAGTCAATTCAAAGCAACCGTTACTTTTTACAGTTTCTATGTTGCAACCTAAAATGTAACAGAAAAATAACTTCCACATTAATTTCAGTAACTTTTATTTCAATAATTATAGATTAGCGGTGTCTTCAGTGGTATCGACTCAACAAGTAAATCTACGATGATACACCTTCCCAAAAGTGCTTATGAAGTGACGAGGATTTTAAGCGCATTGGAATCAGAGGTTAATTAATAATCTGCACCTTAATAAAGCAACTTATTTCCTCATTATGTGTTCTTTGCTATTACTGCTTTCTTAAAACTATACTTTAGTATTCCACATTATACCGTTTATTCTAAACTCTTAAATATGAGGACCTTCGCAAATACTATAACCTGAGGTGGAAACGTTAATGCAATGGATTAGAAAAGAATACGAAGGAAAAATAAAAAAGCAACAATCCTCTGATAGCGATGACAGATTCTACCAAGCAAATTACGCATTCTTCCTTCGATAATCTACTGAAAATAGCATAAAGATTTACTGAAAAAAGCATTTCCTTAAAAAACTATACAGAGTTGATGAAAAAATTGAAAGATACAATATGAGCTTAGTAACTAGCAAATGAACATCGAACAAACCATACGCAACTAAACATGAAATTTTCCTATTTTGGTTAGCTGTTTCAATTTGAGCGCATATATTTTAAACGGCATATGTCATACTAGATAAACATAAAAACGAGGGAAGGTACTAAACAATTACTTCTATCACTCTAAATAACTCAACTGCAATTCGAGGTGTCACATCTATTTCTAGGATTGACAAAATTCGGTCAGGTTATATTCAACGATGAAAGCTTTGCAATGAAATGCATCGATGCACAATATTTATCCCATTGGATATAAAGCTTTGAAGCGATCGTTTTATAGAATTTCTGTTCATATCTCCTATCTTCAAGTGGTATTTGCTTTAATACTTAGGCATCGTATTGCTTACTTAAGCAGCAGTCAGGTGCACAGTCAATAATCTTAGTGTAAGTAACATTCAATACTAAATGCTTTCATCTTCCTTCTAGCAACCTGCACATTAATTTTGGTACTTGATCCTTCAGATATGGCGTCAACTAGAACCGGAGGTTCGCAGCTTGATGTCCTTACTGATCATCTCGACACATGAGCAATATCTACGTAGAGGGCTTATGAAGAAATTACTCAACGTTGACGAGGAGCAACTGAAGCATAAAGGCATCCAAGGAGTGATTACTGAGGCAACCGCCTTCAAATCACAAACGGTTTATTTTGATGTTTTTATCTTATTAAATAAACTACATAAAAATCATTCAAATATTTAATGGAATAATTTTGAGAAAGAATTCAACAGCGCATTAAATTTTATGATTTTCACGAATTTCCGTTGATGAAAATTAAAAAGAATCTATCAATTCTGATTTGAAATAATTCAATCACAAAATCTACTAGCGATAAAGTATAGTGAAATTATTTGGTACGACCCACCAAATAGTTTCAGTTAAAAAATAGAAACTTCAAGTGGAATAGAACAACCTCAGTAAAAAAAATTGAAAACTTTTCGGGAAAAAATTTTTAAGTTTATTTCTATATGCCCCAATAAACGTCTTCATTCACAATTTTGGTTGATATAGGCCAATTGAGGTATCCAAAAAATGCAACTTTGAGTCCGTAAAACTTATTACAGAATAACAATAAAATTATTCGAAATGTTTCCTTATAAAGAAATAACTATTCACTAATATCACTATAAACGGTGATCTTCTTGTTTCAGTTACTCAAAAAACATGGCTATAAATTGCTCTATGAAATTAAACACAATGAATGGCTCGACACTAATGGCGAACGGATATTCAAATGTACAGATGGAACGAATAGTGCACAACTTCTATTCAAAAAAATCTGATATCTACCTATTGTAAGAGAACGCTTTTATAGAAAATTGTATCGATAAGAATGCGTACCCGCATCTACCTACCTAATATTCCATGTAGCAAACTATACCTTATAGTGACCCTCCAAAATTATTATACATATTTAAGCGCATATGCAAATTTTAGCTTATCGGAGTAGGCACGGAAGAAAGATGAATTCTTATTCATCAATAATAATAAATGCATTAAAATCGACTGTTTCATTATTCTAAAAGGTCACTGCAACTAAATGATTCAACAAGTAAGCTTGCAAAGAAGCAAATTTTGTGCTATTCAATCCAGAATATTGCTCTAAGCATAACAAAATCCTTAAATACAACATCTATACTAGGTCGAATAAAAGCCACATTAAAAATGTAGTAATATATGCGACATTGTGCTCACTTACAAAAAGTGAGCACAATGCACCACGTATAAAACAGGCAAAAATCTATCTTTTTTTTAAGGCTTCGATTCATTCATTTCCGTAGTCATAATGCAAATGAAAAGAAATCCTCTCTAAAAGCGTTTGCCAATATAGGACACTGCTTCAAATATATGAAAGTGTGTAACTATTTTTCGATTTATTTAAAGAAAGATGCAACAATCAAATTTATTCGATAATAATTGCATGAAATAATAAAATACCTCAATAACGAAAGAATAAGTGAAATCTACTAGTAAGTGAAATACGAAAATGCAAAAATTCAGATCATCACAGAGGGTATGAAACGATCGCGTCGTTCATATAATAAAAACAAGCAAACTTAAATACTTTTATACAATAAATGCAATCCAATATGATCAAAATCTTTGTCAACGGTATATTTGGTGTAATATAAATTTAATGACAACAATTGAATCATTCACAGCTACAATCCCATTTTTTGCAAACTTTCCTCACAGCAATTTTCGAGAAATCTTTTTCTATGGGAAATTCTAAGAAAGTACAATAATCATTTATGCATTCAAATGAAATAAACAATTTTCTTCGTTATCGGGCAATAATGACTGCTGCTGACGGTCATTCAGTGACCGCTAATGTGGTCATTTCCATTCACATAATTGAATCAAACAACCTCGAATGCATCGATCCTACACGTCGTAAAATTCGATATATCTGGGACCACTGAGAATCGCTAACAAATTTCAATCTACTTTAATACAGGGAAGAAATACATTCGCACCAAATATACCATTAAAACAACGTTTAAAAATCTCTGGCTGGTCAATAGCCATTATTGAGATGTGTGAATTCGAATCGATTTATTCGCACATCCCTTTAAACGTTCAAATAGATCATAATTTTTCATAAAACAAAAAGGACCATACTATTCCTCAAAATATATACCAATATTGACGCATATCAATACATAAAACATTACATCTACATATTTCATACTTTATAAGGCATATTTGATACAATCTTAAAACTTCAAAAACTAAGTCAAATTTTCTGCATATCAAATTATAATCTAACACACACTTGTAAATATCACATTTCATACTATTATGTATACATACCTACTCATTCCACAGGTGAAACTTTACCCGACAAATAAATAGAACGCAAACTTCAGAGCAGGTGGTATCGACCTAACTTTTAGATGCTATTGCCAATGTGACAGATAAAAGCGCTTTCAAAATATTTCGCAATTTTTTGGCTTTAGAAACGAACGTTTCCGGCAAAGCTCCAAGACTGGTTATCCCATCAACTCATGCTAGCTCCAATCCTGCGCAGAAGACACAATGTAACCAACTCCCTCTCTCCCCCCCCCCGTCTTGGCGTGTGGTACGTAAATGAACGGTGATATATTAAAAACGCTGAGCGTACCGAAATCGTCTTGGCTTTGGACAATTTTTTAGTGACTCAACTTTTAAAATTGCAAATATTGCGACCTCTCAATCATTCAAACGGAAGGTTGTACGCAGAATGCAGCCATACTCGCTGTGCTCACTATAACGATGTCAATGACATCTGAATTTGCAACGCTTGCATATGTCCAGAATATAAAAAGAAGCGAACAAAATGCACGTCGCACATGATATCATTCTGAGGGAAATGAAAAAAACGTCTTTTCGCTACTTCTCATTACTTTATGAATGCACGAAAACAAAGTCATCTCGTCTTTTCCCTATTTCCCATTACTTTATCAATGCACGAAAACAAAGTCATCAAATAAAACAAAGCCAATTCCTACCGAAAATCTTTATGCACTTCCCAGGTTGAAGTTATGAGTGGCCATTTTACCCATATCAAACAGTGATAATCAAAGCAGAGTTAGTTGTTCAAGTGCATTTGCTATTAGTCGCAATTTTGTCAAGTGATAAATGAGAGCAAATTCGTGCATTATGAAAGATGGAAAATTTTTCACCAAGCATTCCCCTCAATAATTTTAATCTACCTTCTTTAAATTGAGTTCGCATTGCTGTACGCTTTGAAATGCATAAATGGCGCTCCTCTTCTTCTTCGCTCACTGCTTCCCATATAAAATTTAGCTCTTCATCGGTCGGATCGGTATTCTTGTTCGGATCACTGAAATTGCTGAACATTATCACAACTGTTGGACGTTGCAAAGTTCATGGAAAATCGTTAAACACACCGAAACCCGTAAAGTGTCTACATGATCGGTTTATGCATTCACTGCATCATCACTAATGAATCCAATGCTCATAAATATGACCTCAGTGTTCGATTCAACTGATGTCTTATCTCTTTTCATTACAATCATTGGGTATTTTTGGTGGGGCAGTTTTCATCAACCCACAATAATATTCACTGAATTAAACAGTATGCGATGAAACGTTACCCATATTTTACGAAACTTGTCCATAGTCGTACCATTACATTCGAAACACGTCTGTCGTCCGAGGTTTTAAAGTATGGCATAACGAAGATATTCGCGTCGAACAAATAATTCAACTCGGTGGCGTGTGTTGCGGCTGCAATTTATGCAAATAAAATAAAACGTCAATAGTGCACATCAAGTGCCTCCAAATAGCCATATAACCAATCTTCAAGAACAAGAAACAAGAAGGCACATCGGCGAAACCAATACGACATATGCTTTTTGAAATTCAAGTCATCAAACCAACATAGCGTAGCAGTACTTCAAAGAAGAATAATGCAGCGTCTAATAATTCAACCCTGTCGTACAGCAAAACACGGCATCAGAATTTCGCGGTGTTTTCGGATGCAAAGGTTTATAGTAGGATGAGAACCAGTAACCTTATTTCAGCTTGGAATGGGGAAAAAATATACCGACCAAAATCACCGTCGTTGCTCTTTTCATCCGCGAGTTGCAGGAACCAGAGAGACGCAGACAAACAGATATGTGTGCAGACGTGTGTACGGACATCGAGTTCTTCTGATGCTCGTTTTGTGAAATTCGGCTAGAAGCCTATTAAAAACGTCAAATGAGACAAAAACGAGCTCACAGCAGTAAAAAAGAATTTTGCCAATCGAAGTAAAAGTACGTTCCCTCGATTTCTGCGTCTTCTTCAAACCAGGCCGGTGAGTGGTGGCAAATGCTGTCTTGATCGCTCATATTGCGATCGGGAATTCGAAGCATGAGTGACTAAGAAAGGAGCTGGCGTCAATTTCCCGTGTTATGAATGAGATTGAAGAATAAAAAGAAATAATGGGGAGTTCTCGAACCAGTGCACTCTCGATTTCTACTGGGAATCAGGTCTTTAAAGCTGAGTTATTGCCATGAGTGGTCTAAGCTGTCACCAGAAAGCAATCTAAGTTGACTGGACAATTCTATCCAAAGTCTATCCTTAACATGTCAATAAAAAAACTTTTTTGTCTATTCACCCAAATATCCCCTCCACCAGGACGTATTTGGTATAGTTGTGCACAAGCGTGAAAAATGTAAAGGACTAACCACTGAAGGGCATAAGCCAATTTATAACGCCATAACTGAACGGGTTGAAATGCTCGAAAGAGAACATATATACGGGCACGTGCTTCTTCACCAGTAGAGACGTACACGTTGCACACGCATAGTTACTAACAACGTCGTCGGTCATCTAGAACAACGAAACGATGGTGTGATACGCGTGCATGTCGCCAACAATGGGAACCAACTCGAGACGTTCCTCTTACCGAGCAAATGCTCCACCCACTAAACTAGTATGGATGTCTCCTCATCCATTATTTCTTGTTGAGGTCCCATCATTTCTAGTTTGAACACAGTGCAAACCCCTGAAGAGTCTATAAGGTTGTGTATAAGTAGAATGCCATAGATAGACATAAAAGGCTAAAAGTACACCCATCTCAATCACCTCTACTTATTTCTCGCCGACTCCTCGCTTAAGTAAACTGTCAATTACATCACCGCCCATTTACATTATTTTATACTTACCGCAGGCGAGTGAACATATGCCCCTTCCACAGGAATAAGCTAGCTTTTTCAAAAAAGATTTGTGCGCATACAAATTTCCAGAAAAGAAAAACAGGTAGCGGAACCTCACAAGATTGTTCAAGTATCAGTTCGACTATTTTCTCCTATTAAGCAGTGGAAAATGCTCAACTTCAAGGTGCAGACAACGGCTGCCTCCCTCTTCCCCCTCTCTCCCCTCTCCCTTCTCACGGAATTCGCGCAAACGCCACATTTATAGACATCTAAATAAGCTACTTTTACATGTCCAAAGGAGATAACGAAAACTTTGAGGACTTACAATGAGGCATTCTAAGAGAAAGAATGATAAGTAGAGATTTTTGCATTTTCGGAAGCGGTTTAATCCTATATTTTTGCTTACAAGTAAATAAGTATGCCAGGAAGTCAGCGAGATCCTAATATCAGTTATTTCCTATAAATCCAATAAAACCTCTCTGATGGATATCGTTGAATATTCCATCACGTAGTTTCAACTCATGGACCACAAACAACATGACGATAAAAGTTGCTGAATATAATATGCATTGTCAACTTTGCTATCACTCAATATTTTTGGACGAGCTGTTAACGCTTAAAACTACAATAAGCTAATTAAAGAGCTTCTTCGGCCGAGAAATTGTGTAAGCGGTGGTTACCTAAAGGAGTGCACCATCAGAAGCCCTACCTAATTTTATTTGATATTCGAGTGACCGGTCGGCTTGCTAAGCTAAAGTTTTAAAACGTTGAAAAGATCGCAATGATTTACTTATTCGATGAATTAAACGGCAGTGCAATGGTAAGAATGCAACAGTGCAATGTAATTCTCCTGTAAATTTCGATTGTGTGCAATTTTAGCACAACATTTTGCAAAGTTTGCAACGAACAAACAATATGAAACTAACTGATATTTACAGCACACGTAATACTACAATAATCTAAATATTGTTTAATAATTTAACTCTCTCAAATATATTTTCGAAATGAAAGCAACATCCAAGATGACGATAAATAAAGAAAGGAAAGGCAAACCATGACAAAAATTTTCTTGATATCTCGTCGACTATATGTTTTTTGCTCGTCATAGCCATAGACAAGCTTCACAACCGAACAGATGTCGATTCCACTGCCCTCTAGACGCATTGATAATCGTCGTATACTTCGCTCCACCTCATTTTTGTCACAAGCCATTCTACCGATCGCAGCTACAAATAGCACAACCTTATATGTTGATAGCCACCAATTTCTATGGCGATGAAACGCCTAATAGAGAAAACTTTCGACCAAAGGACAGAAATTTGACGCAAATGAGTGTACAATGCATAGCACGAGGATTATAGAAATACGATTAGGCTTGCAAAAAAATAAAACATATATTATACAAAAAAAACTAAGTAAACTGCAGATGCACCTTTTATCATAGGCAATAATCCAGTCAACGAGTGCTGTTAAATTACCAATTAAAACATACCAAAACCTACTTTACTACGATTATAAATTGAATAAAAAATTAGTGGCGATATTGCTTTCAGTTACTTCATTCAAGTGCATTCTAAATCATTCTTCCATGAATTATCTTTTTAATGATGAAATAAAGAAAAATGATCAATACAACATGTTACATTCAAATATTAACCTCATTCAGATTCAGATGATACTACAAATCGACTGCAAGATTATATCGTTCTGCATAATCAGATTAAGTTCTTCACAACAGTAACAAAAAAATATTTACATATCTTCGCAGTTCGATCCGCGACACTTATACGATTCAATTTCCAACGTCACAATCATTTGTGCTCCAAAGAATGAGGAAAAGTTTGTTGTTTTAATGATTGAGTTAGCTGAAAACCCTATAACAACTTAACCACTCAATATTCTGAACTTATAGAAGTGATGTGCTGAGAGACTTTCTTACCCTACCGTAAAAAACAAATAGGGTAAACCACAACAAAGGTAATAAAAATTCGCGATGGTAAACGGGGAACTTCAGCAAAATAAGCAGGTAGAATCAAAGGAAAGCAGACTAACTGAAAAGGAGGCCTTCGTTTTCGGTGACACCGATAATCGTCGGTTTGGGTTGAGCTTCTTCTCGCAGCTGTCGTATCGGCGCTGGTAGCAGATCACCGTCAATAACCGGGGTAAGAGGCAAAATCAAATCATCGAAGATCATTTTATTGCCTATCATCGTATCACCAAATTTATAATCCGGTAACTTTCGCAAATAATCGATCATTTTGTCGTTCTCAGTGCCTTAAACATCGGTTAGTCAATAGATATCAAGCATTTTTGCGCAAATTTCCCACATAAAATATTGGAAAACATTCAGCCTTTCATTCAATTAGAATTGCACAGGTCTCTATAGGGCTCTCGCTCAAACTTGGATGGGAACCAACTAAAAGAGAACAAACGCCAGGGACATACCAGACAGCTAACATAGTATGCGCCTTAGCGTTTCACCTTATAGCGTATTCTCATAAGACAGCGATCGGTTAGGCAAGTCGCCCATTGTAAAAGTCGTTTCTGTATGCATCCGGTTGGTTCTATGACAGAATCAACTGGTAAGTCTTACGACAGCGTCAGTAATTCGTAGAGATGATGAGGATACTATAAAAGCGGATTCCCACCAAAGTAATCATTAAACAAGCCCGAAATTCAACGTTCCTTCTTTTACGGTTACGATGATCGCAGAGGTACATATATTGGGACACATTAAAGACACACAGGTGTATTCACCTGAAGATTGAATGAAAAGAAAGAATAGCAGCAATTCTATTCACAATGGACTCTGGTGTAACAATGGAAAGATTTAACATGCAGCATTTTATCAATTTAATGTGAGAAATGGAATATTCCCAACTGTTCCCATTCACCGCTAAAATTATAAACTATTTGCCAGATATGAGAAGACTGGCTGCTCTCTTATTCTTTCGGTCGAAACAATATTGCTGAATGACTAAGCGACTAGAAACTCCCAAACCAGAGAAGATCGACTCTCTCAGTAATACAGATTAACCTCTCAGTTGGTGAATTATCTCATATGTGAACCTCACAGCAACTATAACAGCATACCTTGCCATCCAAGCTTTCTCGCGTGCTTGAGGCAATATTCGGCGACAATATTTGCATCCGTTACAGCCCAGTGACACTCGGCGTTGCCACCCATCAAGATCAATTGCTCGAATAGATCTACAATTAAAAACATCGTAACGCTGTCGATTACCTTCGTGTGGAATCATCAATCTTTATAAAAATGTAAGGCAACACAGCATTTATACGTGAACAATGCCACACAAGAGCAAGTGGTAAAACGTGCCATGTTGTTTGCCATGCTGTGTGCTTTTATGAATATTTGCTGAGGCAGAAAACATCAACTTTTCAGGAATTCAATCACTCATCCTGGTGATCGATCTCTCTCACACCTATTTTGCCGCCAGAAAAGTATATATATATATATACACTTTATATATACGTATATACATATATACACATATATATATACATGTATATATATATATGTATACATATATATGAATATATGTGCAACTCCGGCATGCTTTTTGCAATCCCTTACAACAGGCACTAAAAAACGACGCGTTTATAGCAGTCTCGTAGGCTGTCAGCAAATAGTTATCATGAATTACTGCAATAAAATAAAGGCATCGGCTTAGAGGTAGATAAGAAAAAAGATGAGTCAACCATTTCCTCTTTAGATAATTCTACCTTCGTAATGAGGGACTAAGCGAGACGATCGAAGCAAAAACAATATACAACTGCAAGATATAAGGAGGTATAGCTATGTGTCAGCCATTAAGATCCTGGGTGGGTCCGATAATTCTTGGTACAAGAAGTATTTCAAATTTCGATGCGCCACCTAACAGTATTTGTTCGATTAAAATTCCTAATCACATAATAGGTAAGTGTTCCCTAAGTTTTACCTCGACTATACGGAGAAAGCGAAAGAAGATCGGCGGAGGCGGCACCAGCGCTTTGGCCTGCGACGGTAATCCTTCTGGGGTCGCCACCGAAATATTTGATGTTCTCGCTGACCCATTTCAATGCCGTTACCTAAACATTTAATAATTAGTATGGATGACGGCTCTTCTTTGAAGGTTCTGGACTGCCCTCTTTTCTTTTGAAGACCTATCGAAATACTCCAGTAACCTCATATCAAGAGTGACCATATTCGTGCTTGCGTTCATGTCCACTCTTCGAATAGATTTTGGTTCGCAATGGCGGATGCAATTGAATAGCGAACAATAATGAACAATATCGCTGAAGAAATTAAATTTCGCTCGTGCTTCCCTTCGAAATGAACATCCTACGAAGGTATAAGGTAGCTGATGCAAATTTGTGGATGGGATAATCCCCTATTCAATAACATGACATCTTTGTGGTGGATACCTTTAATGCACATCATCAGGATTAAGCACACAAATACCCTACGCCTCTACTATCCGTGACAATTCCTTTCACCATCCTTAGCGTGAAAACAGTTGATCTAACTCCTCCCCTCCCTCAACACGTAAACACACGTGGTACTCAGTAATTACAGGTAGACGCACATGGTGTTCAACAATTAATTTGGGGAAGGCTGAAATGTTCTAGATAAGAAAGAAGTTTGACTGCAAACCTGATCCCAGAGACCAAAATTTCCGATGCAATTTTCGTCTGCTGTTGAAAAATAGCCGAGATATCCAAGTCGATATTGTATTGTTACGACGATAACGTCACGTGGAGACAGTAGCCTTAAATATTTGAATGAAACAAAAATCTACGGTTATAATCAAAATAAGAGGAAAATGCTAGGAAAGAAAAAACACCTGCTCGAGTTCTCTAGGAATAATATTAGAAAGGCTAAGAAATACATCCGAGCAGGTATAACAATATGCGTTTTCTGTGTTTCCTTAGTGGATCAAATCCCTGCGTCAACACAAATCATTTAAAAAATTTTCGAAAACCTACGCGAACTGATCAATTAAAAAAATGACAGGCTGATATGAAGTTTGCGAAACGACTGATCCCTCTAAACGTTTCCACCACCTAGCCGTTATCAAATCACTCTTTGATTTCTGATAGACGTTTCGGTGATTCGCCCTTTATCGTTTGATACCCGCTAACACGTGATCTCTTTCTGATAAAATGCAAAAGCAATAACCTTCCCACAAAAGTTTTGCAATATTAAGCTCAATGCTGGACATAGCATTCACTTCGTTTGATGTGAATAGCCTACAAATAGATGATGAATACCAACCTTATAATATCCCAGTAGCGATATTTCACTGCCGAGTCCACGAGATATCCTCCACCGTGTATGTAGAACATCACCGCAAAGCCGTTCGGCTGAAAATTTAATACAGAAATAAACGGATGGGGGGGGGGATGGAAGGGAAAAGGAGGGAAATTGAAAATTCATAAATTAGGAATCACCCTTCCTTTCTTTTCCATATCCTACTAGTATTAAATGAATGAACGAAACGATTTCTGTGAGATTTAATTCCATTCCATTGTTGTTTAACGTTCATCACTAATAAACTTACAAGTGAATAGGCGTGACAGACTAGACGTGCCAGTTTTCATTATATACTAGAATATAAATTGATGCAGAAAATCGTTTTCCCTTTGTCACCTATTTCCACTTCAATTCAATCGTTGGAAATTAAAGCATAAATGTTACCAGTCCTAGCTGAAACAGCAGTAGCGTCTATATATTAACCAAATCAACCTGCACTTACGAAATTGAAACAAAAGATACTAATGTGCACCTGATCGGGTGGTGGTTTCCAATTCGGAGCCATAATGTTTAAATAAAGGCAATCCTCGCTTTTCGGAGTCCTCAGCTCGAGTTTATCCCAAATAAAATCCTTCTGTGAACATCGACTTCGATATTTTGTACACATTAACACATCGCTCCAGGGATCCACCGGTTCTGTTTTCTATTAAAAAAAAACTTCACAATTACCAACCCCTTTACCTAATACATATAGGATAGCAACACACTCTCCAGAAAGCAAGCAAATGGGTGTTTATGATTCAACCACCTTAACTACTCAATTTACTGATCACTTGTTTTCGACTCCGACATTAACTGCAAATAGACGATTTCTTATGGTTACAATTATGTAAATGTCCCATCGCAATGCATTTCAAATAAAGTTGGCACGAGTAATGTGCAACCAAATTTTGAAAGATATAAACAACATTCGGTGAAGGAATGTGAAAAAAAAAAGGAATGTGGGAAAAATTTTAAAAAAATGAATATTTTCAATGGTTGTACACGGCGAAGCGTCAATATTCTGTAAGGAGTGCGCAGTACGCTGGTGCGCTCCACAAGCAACGTGGGGCCTTTACCCACATAGGCAAGTGATGCTCTTCACCTCTTATCCGCAGTGGAAAAAGTAGTGCTCTATGCCCTTTACCCATATAGGCAAGCGATGCCCATCACCTCTTATCCGCATTGGAAAAAGTAGTGCCATATGCCCTTTACCCACATAGGCAAGTGATGCCCACCACCTCTTATCCGCAGTGGAAAAAGTAGTGCCATATGCCCTTTACCCACATAAGCAAGTGATGCCCATCACCTCTTATCCGCAGTGAAAAAAGTAGCGCCCTATGCTCTTTACCCACATAGGCAAGTGATGCCTATCACTTCCTACCCGCATTGGAAAAAGTAGTGCCCTATGCCCTTTACCCACACAGGCAACGTGATGCCCGATTGTTCGAATTTAACACAAGTAAGAATATGCCGAGTGCAATAATGGAATACGCAACTCTCATACGTTTACATCTATTGGGATTCAATCGGTCAGCACCACAGCATGGAAGACTATGAGCGAGAATATGAGAGATGGATTTTTTTTCACCGAAATTCATCGTGCAAATAATATTCGACGTTTCAGATTAACAATTCTAAAGATGAGTTATTTCTCGCTATTTGCTACTAATAATTGCCTATTTCGCTATCTAAAGATCGAAGCTATATGTTGTACTAGGATAGAATATATCGGAAGGATGCCCACTTCTTTTTGGTAATATACAATTCCCGAAAATCAATAACAGTCGATTTAAACATTTACGTTGATTTAATGGATTTAGTTCTGTTCACAGATGTAATATAGCTAATCAAACAGAATCAATCAACATCAACATATATTTTATAAACAATATGAAATTCTAGAATATTGTATGTGAAAAAAGAGTACCATGTATTTAATTTCTCTAAGTGTTTTATGGTGGTCAATGGGCTGCTTTTTTTATTACTGAGGTACTACATATCGCTAAGCATCATGCACACTAATAATATTTCTTACTATTCCTAGCAAATGTTTGAGACTAGAAAAAGGGATTTTATGAATGTTACCTTGAATCTGAGTGGGCCGATAGGTGGTTTGGCATATGGTATACCGAGGAAAACGTTGACGAGTCCTTTCTTGCAACGCATCCCGAAACCCTGCACCTCACCACTTTTGGTGCGTACACGTTGAGACTCTCGCACCCGCAATCTTTCAATATTCGCCTTTACCGAATTCATTGGCACTGACCAGTTGAATACACTTCTGAAGCAATGCTGCAATCTTCAAAGACAATAGAGTCGGCATCATTCACGAAATAAAACCCGAGGAACGGTGGATCGTAAACACGGCCCACAATCAATGGTCAAATAAACTCGAAGCAGTTGAATGAACATTTTATTGCCTATTGAAGGGATTTCAACAATGAATGGGAATCATATAATACTAATGGAATATTACCTCAGCAATATACAGAAAGTAATCCCCACAGGTGCATTTCGATCATACATCTGCTCAAGGACTGTCTAAAGAACAAAACGAATGATGGAAGAGCATTGCCGTATAATCGTACGATGGATGGGATATCTATGAAGAAACGCCACCAGTGAACGCTTATTATTCAACAAATGAACACAATCCTCAATACCGTTATCACTAATTGCACTAGCAGTGGAAATGATATCAGTACTAACTCATTTAATTATACCTTTCATTCCTTTTCTAATAACTGAGTGAACCATTCCCTGTAAACTCTTTCAGGGAAATGTAAGTTATAGTTCGGGAAAGCATCTTCCCTTCCACCACAAAATTCCTGAATTTTCCATTTCTCACAACTATAAACACTATGTACGAATACTCTTATTTGAACAACTTTTGAAATCGAAAGTGATTAAATTATTACACAACGATAAGAATATAACAAAAACGTTTCTAAACCTAAGTGAGGTAAAGCGATTAAGTGAGTAAATTGAACTAAACGATACCGACTTCCTACTTCCTACCTATCCCTTCAACATCGAACAAATTTAAATATATAACTGCCGATTGGAGGCATAGAAAATCGGCACACGAGGTTCATACGACTTTCTGTTCGTTGTCTTTACACCAAGTAGGATCAATAACGGCAACATCAATTTTACTGTTGTTTTCTCGATCGTT
The DNA here is from genome assembly GCA_006503575.1 of Baylisascaris schroederi. Taxonomy (NCBI): domain Eukaryota; kingdom Metazoa; phylum Nematoda; class Chromadorea; order Rhabditida; family Ascarididae; genus Baylisascaris; species Baylisascaris schroederi. The sequence goes on from QEWY01002887.1 coordinate 214,677, forward strand.
CAATACTGATTACGCCTCCTGATCAAAACTCAACCAACAAACAATATTACATACCGCAACTGCACCGTATAGCCTCAAACAAAGCCCCTCTCCCTTCTCTTTGAGGGTTGACTTTCTTTGAATTTTTGGAAAACAAACAAAGTCCTGCTCATTTTCGATAATAAAGAAGAGAAAGTGACTGACCTTTATATAGCTAAAATGTTGTATACGTTATAATACCATACCCAGCATAAGTTTTCGATGGGGATTCTACTTTCACCTCTTCAGTCTTTATAAGCTTGCATAAGACTATGCGAAGTTGAATAATTTCTGGATCTACTTAAAACTACGCAGCACTGATTTATAATCAATGATGATAAAGTGGAAAATAAAATATATTCTAAAATAAACAGACTAAAGCAAACAGCAATAACATATATAAATCGAAAATACTATGAGAGTTTGCCTGAAACCAGCTGGGTGGTTAACGAACGGTTCACGCGAATCACTATTGGTAATGATGACTGTGGAACGAGGGTGTTGTAGAAGTGTGTGGGTGTGCCCCAAAGCGAGAAAACAAGAACTCTGCAACGATGCGCAATCTACGATAAACGTTGAAGTGAGCGCGCACTAAACAACCGTTAGTCTACGGGTATATCGATTCGAGCGCCAGAATCGTTTCGCAGAAACGACTTTTATTCAATGGATGCAGGTGGCAATAAAGGCAATCTGAATAAGAACGGTTACAAATTAAAGAGGCGTAACAATGAAAAAACACCAACCATATTAGATTCAACGGTCGAATTGAAAAAACCCAGTTAAAATCAGCGGATATATGTATGTAGATATAGATAAGGTCTCAATGAAAATATGGAGTGGTTTAAACTGATTAGATCAAACGCAGGCTGCATAAGTTGGGTGGAACTGTATTATGAAACTACAAGAAGTGCAAATCATTCAAATCTTCCCAATAATTTTCTGTACGATGATACGATGGGTCAGATCAAAGACTCTGATTTTTTAAAGCCACTCTCTCAGTACTGCTACACAGTTGACTCTTTCGTAGTGTGGGGGAGGGAGGGGGGAGGGGTTAGAAACACCCTTCGCCTGTCATCATTAAGAATGCTGAACTTGCATAATACTAGACTACTTTTCCTTAGGTAAGCTTTGCCAACAAATTTGGTCGTTGATGGTTCTTCATTTCTACGACTTCAGCCCTTTTATTAGAATCTTTTGACCCCATAGTAATAAGATCTGTCGTTCACTGCTCCAACTCGGCTACAACTTTACTACTTCGAAGCTGACCAATGCATCTGTAGTTCTTTTCTGTTCCACTTTATTTCACTACATCATTATTCACCCAACTTCGGCACTATTTGCTTCCTAACCGATTCGACCTATATATGCAGCAATATGCCCGACACAACCAACAGATCTAACTTAAGTACACCATTAGCAACATCCTACAAATTACTCATCAAAGTGAACCAATTCATGCCATACATTATATACCTACTCAACTTCACAACTATGCAGTTAAAGCAATCAGACACACAGACCGACACACCCATACACCCATACGGACACAGACGTCGACAATGCACTTTTGCTGTGCACAACTGCTATTAGGCCGATAAAAAACTCCCAAAACGTCATCAGTCGGCATCATAAAAAACTTTCTGCAGATTCATGCGGCGACTGTTAAGAAGTATTGCACCTGTTAATGAATGCAACTGTACAAAATAATTAATGCGGTTGAGTGTGCAAACATTGCCAAAATAGTGATTAACGAAATCATTTTCAACATACTCAATAGTAAATTCATCGAAAAATAAATAATCGACGCACTCTGTTAATCATCAATTCATTGCTGCTAATCACTAACGATGATCGTTGGATAATATGCAAATAGGCGAATGATAATATGCAAATATGCTCTTAGCATAGATATGCTTCACATAAAAGTATGAACACAACAAGCACCAAAGGTAACTTCACCAATACTTTGAAAAAAACTCAACTCCTTTTTCGACATATTTGTTGCGACGATATTATTGAGGTATATATGCATTTCCCACTATTATGTCGCATGACTCTCTTGGAATGATGTTTGCGAAAATTTGTTAGCGAGAGGAACAGTGGGGATTTTCAATTCAGAAAATTGAAGAAAATTAGCCGAGATTGCAAAAAGATGTTAGCGGGTTTGGCATTTTTAAAATATATTTGCAAGCAATATACTTTCGGTTTGTGCCAATTCATCGATCAAATAACAATCGCTCATTGCATTCGGTTAGTGCCAACTTCTTTCGTTTAGATGGATGCAAACCTTTGCTCACCACACAAGCTGACGAACTACAAATCATTGAAGAACACCGTTTGTCGAGAAATACTACGGAAAATTTCACAAAAAGTACAGATATTTCGATGGCTAATGCTCAGATAGTCTTCACAGCAAAATTTCGGCATATTTCAATATAGACGATCTCTCAAGATCAGAGGGTCAGCATATATAAAGAAAGATTTGAATAAACTTGCTTATTAATATTTAAATATGTATGAATTCTGTAAGAGATTTCATTCCCCCACTTCTCGTGAATATATAAATATACGAGCAATAAAGGTATAAAGGGTCCAAGGTTCACTTGTGACAATGCTACTAAAACTTTAAATGATCAAACAAATTTGCAGGCGGAAGTCTATCATTCGCAAAACACTTCAGCCTCTTTTCAGCCGGGTAGAGTTGAACTTTGAATAAGGCGGGTTAGAACTACATGGCAACAACCACCAAGATTTTTTACCCGAATATGCTGGAAAATTAATCGAAGAGTTGAGACAAGTTGAAACACAGATGGGCGGAGAAACGCCGAGATGTGTTAAGGATTTAGAAAAGGCCAGGTGTGTCAAGAATACATTTGAATGCACATCTGATAGCCATTTTTACCATTTACTACCATAAAATATGAATATGGATGTGATGGAAACTAAAGATTCGTAGGAATAAATGCTAAAACCATAGATAACATCACTCGTAATCAAAAACAAAGTAAAACAAAAGAGAAAATGCAATTCAAATCAATTTATTTCTTGAACACACAACGTAAACCTACTATTTCGCATGCACAATTTTTTTATTGCTGCACTTCCCCTCCCCTTGCTTACTTTACTCCTATGTATCCATTATGCAATATATACAGATTGATGCAATCAAATACTTCCGAGTTAACAATGGGCAATTAGCATTCTTCTTACACTCGAGTCTTTAACTGTGTGCATAGGAGGGAGGAGGAGTGCCCTGAGGGCATCTCTAGAGGGGTAAGAGAAGGATATCTCTAATCCCGCACTACGAAGGGATCAACTATATCGTTAAAATAAGAGAATGGCTTAATAAAAAACTGCTTCGTTCATTATAATCCTACTCAGAATTAGATTCGCTAACGTGTGTACCAACATCACCACCTCACCGAAAATAATTGGTAAGATTTCAACGATTTGCATTTCTCGTAGTTTCATAACACAATTGCGCTCAACGCATAAAAAATGATCCGCAAAAACACGGTTGACTTAGATAACATCTGTCACTATCTCAAGTTGAAATACTCGAAACACGAAAGCACAAATAATATTGCTGCATTTGCAAAAGATAAACCACTTTCTACCATTCGTTACCTCAGTATTTTGTGTATCAATATCGAATATCCCACATATCCTAGACATTGCAGGTATCCCAACTGAGCCAACGTTACGAGCTCAACGATACCGCTTGAAGTCACAGTGACGAAACGGATGGCAAATACTGACTCCGAAATTGTTACCAGGCAGACGGGTGGTATGCAACAATCCAAACCAATTGGATGGAGTGATATCACTACACTGCGCCATTTCATAACCCTTTTCGCAATGCCCTAAAATTGAAAGGTGAACAGTCTCAGTGTACTGCAGCGCTGCGATGTTAGAACGCGCCCGGCACTAAGGTATTACGTAGCAATTCAGCAACAGTTTTATTTCACTTCATAGACGTGAAAGACAAACGGGCACGAACGCTGCTAACCTTGAAACATGAGTCCGATCATCCGGTCGGGCATTCCAATCGTCCCGTTGGGCAACCTAATTGTCCAATCGAGCAATCCAATCGTCCGATCGGGCAATCTGATCGTCGGATCAGGCAATCCATCGGCTAATCCAACCATTCGATCGAGCAACCCAATCGTCCGGTCGGCAATCCAATCGTCCGACCGGGCAATCCAATCGTTTGATCGAGTGACCCACCGTCGAATCGAGCAATCCAATCGTCTGGTCGACAATCCAATCGTCCGATCCGGCAACCCGGTCGTCGGGTCTGGCAATCCAGTCGTTCGATCGGGCAATATAATAGTCGGATCGGCAATCCAATCGTTCGATGCGGCAATCCAATTGTCCGAGCGAGCAGTCGAATTGTCCGATCAGGCGATCCATCATCTGATCGGGCAATCCAATCATCCGATGCGGCAATCCAGTTGTCCGATCGAGCAGTCAAATCGTCCAATCAGGTGAGGGGCAATGCAATTGTCCAACCGAGCAATCCAACGTCCGATCGGGCAATCAAATCGTCCGATCGAGCAACCTGACAGTCCAACCGGGCAACCGATCGTCCAGTCGAGCAATCCAATTACCCGGTCGGGCAATCCAACTATCCGACTGAGCAATCCGACCGTACGATGGTTCAAAGGATAAGGAAAATTTTATTCTTTTAATGAGTGGCTTATCTGAAAACCGTACAACAGCTTAACCACCTGATACTGTAAATTTACAGAACTGCCGGTAGAATCAAGTGAAAGCAGACTTACTGAAAAGGAAGCCTTCGTTTTCAGCGACACCAATAATCGTTTGCACTTCCCGCAGTTTCATAGTACAACTGCATTCAATGCATATAAAAAATGGTCTGCAAAAACAAAGTTGATTTAGATACCATCTGTCACTATCTCAAGTTGAAATTGGTCGACGAACAAAAGCACAAATAATATTGCCGTTGCAGAATATAAATAGGAAAGTAGCATACTATAGATTTTGTACAAATTTGCAATCAACTTATCGACGATGCGAGATATTAGGAGATGCTTCGCGATAAGGATCTAAGGAAAAACTGAAAATGATGACCGTGTAAAATATAGAGGAAAGTTTCCAACCTAGGCATTCAAGTTGTTCTTTATGCCAACTACCAGTAAACGCTTTAGAACAACCTGATGAGCATAAACAATAACGATATATAGGAAAGAAGTGTTTAAAGAAATCGAGTATTGTTGTGATGGAGGCATTCAAAGAGTATCAAATAATGGAGTTCCTTAAAGACTGAAACATTTCAAAATCACAAGCAATACGAGGCAATTTTTCAGTGGAACCGTATTGTATGCCTGTTCGTCCTGAATCAGGTTATAGATCGCTTATATCGTTGAACTACCAAATAACGTGACTAAAAGGAAGTCATTTAGGGATAGTTCGATCGGAGGAAGATGCATAGTGATTTACTATTGCTAGCGATTGCACATGCTCGAAATTAAAAAGGCTTGCGGCCTTCTGCTTACATAAGAGGTTGTGTCTATTTCAGCTGATGTCGTCTGATTCAAAGTGATTGAAAACAAACAAATTGTACGCATGTGTATTAATGCTGAATAGAGCTATTACTATCCCACTGTTGTTGATAAGGCTAGATCAGCAACATCCATCGAAACGTCCCCCTCCCCAATCCTCTCTTATCCTACCTCATTAGCCATATATGCGGATCCAAAAATACATGACCCTGGAAATATTAGAAAATAGTGCAAAAAGGCTTTGGCCTATGTCAGTTTCGATCCGCACGATTACATAAAAAACTAGAACCTTTCAAGAGTAATTAGCACAAACTAGTGAAAACAATCGACCAATCAGTAAGGAAGTGTTGCAAATGAAGGCTTCAATTTTGAGGACGAATGCATCAATTGAAACGCGATATGCATCGACAGTGCGTCAAAAAGAAGAGAAATTCACATATAAGAAATGTTGACTGCTGGCAGATGCACCGATTGTAGGGAGATTGCACAACGTTGCACAACCAAGTCACCAAAACAACGCATCGGCCAGCAAAACCGATGCACACGAATGTGAGCACTGCATCTGCAACCACCCACTAACCGGCTTTTATGTGCGAGTAAATCGTTTCCATCGTCAATTGAGATCAATTTCCCTATGGACTTATTGACAGCCAACAAAACTACGCACCCCTCCTCTCAGTTACGAAGTGTACAGATGAATTATCAAATATCAACGACGTTCCACTTCATAAACGACTTTCCCCCCGATCAAATACAATTAACCCACATTGCTAATCACTCAGCGAAGAGCATCGAACGCTTATTTCGCAACAATTTTGGTTACAGTAAACATTTCATCGACAATTTATCTATTCACATCAAACTGAGCACTACTCTTTTGGTCTTTGATTCAAATAAGCGATAGTTGGCCTATCAGAACACGGACTATTTATATACCAAGCTTCTACCACTTTTTGGTTACCAGTGTGATCGCACCGGTTTCTTCATGGCTTCCTTCGTTTGCAGAGTTTGATAAATCGCCCTACGTAATGCTTGCATCCGGTAAGTTTAGTCGCGGTGGGTTCCTCGTTATAGTAGACTGGGGTCTCGAAGAAATATGCTTATCACCGATTAAACGGACCCGGAAATATGTTTATCGTCAGAAAAACAAATGTAGGAATACGCTTTTACGAGAAGACGGCTTCACAGTTTATTTTTAAGAAAATCTCGAAACGTAAACAACACTTGCCATGAGTCACATTCCAACACTGCTGCATAACAAATGCTAATCAAAGGTACGTTGGTTTCATGTTTTACATATGCTGTAGATTTCACATAATCACGTAAATACAGAGTGCGTATTATTCGGTCAAATCCACTCAGTAAATACTAGCTTAGTTCTAGATTGTACATTTAAAAGTGTCGTTGAAATGGTTGACAAGACCACACCTGCCAGGTAATAAAAAAACACATCGAACTGGAACACATCACAACTCTTTTTTACTTTCCCACCGACCGTTAGTCTAAACGGTGAATGCTGTAGCGATTTTCTGATAACAACAATTTGGATCCTTTATTTACAGCAACTTTATATTTTTGATTTAATGTGCAACCAACCCCACGAATCCTTATCAGAAGTAAACAAATGAACTAGTGCCACAGTTTGCAACCACCTTCCAACATCCCCACACTCGTTCATGAAAAGCTTTCACTTTCGACCCGTAGCTACTGTCCGAGTGGATGTTCACAAAGACTCCTGTACGCAATAGTTGGGCCTTAATGAATGCAAGGAAATTTGCATATCAGCGTTTACCGACAATGTGGTTGACATTTTCAAACTATGCCCATTTTCGACCACATACTTAACATATCCATTGGCGAACGCGAAATAGCCATTTGCACATGGCGTTCGTGAGCATACGATCAAACTCAATCGAAGGGTTTCAATACATTCGTTGACATCCTCCTCACAGAAATATCGTCCTCTGTTACCTGTAAGCAACAATCATGATTAAGTAAAACAACTCCAGTCATCATAAGTGATGTTTACTCAGAAAGTTTACTGACTAACAGATGAAATGAATGGAACTTGAAGCTAAGTGCATTTATGTTCATAACTTATTCCGCCTTTTACCCATAGGAAGTCAGTTTAACTTACTTTTTGGAAATTGGTCTTAGTCGATGAAAAATTACACAACATATCGCTACTTACTTAGAAATTAAACCAAATAAAAGAATCCCTTTGGTGAGAATTGAAATTTTAAAAAGCTACCTTAAGTGATACCAACGAACGGAAGAGTGCTCTCACAAACCTTTTTGAAATGGCCTACCGCTTCCCTACCTTTTAAAAATACTCTTGGATTGTTTTCATACAGTCCAAACTATTATCATCGTTTATAAAAATGAACATCGAAACTTCGCAAAAAACAGGTTTCTGTGATGTTCAAATATATGAAGTGAATAAACATGAGATGTGGATACAATTAAGAAAATGGGTGAAGATGCCTAGCTACCATACATGAAATCCCATACACCTCCCTAGTTCCCATTCAGTAATAGCAGCTAATAGCTCCATGAGACTAATATTTTTGCTGATGAAATTGTGGAGCATTTGGCTCATAACGAAATTCAGGGATAAAAGGGAGTGTCACAAAAGAAGGAATGCAAGGAATCTGATCTAAAACCCCTACAACCGTTTAATGACTGAATGAAGTAATTTAAGACGGTCTGACATCTGAACTTTCGCCTAAATTAAGTAATGAACCAGCTGTTCTACAACTCGTTTACTGCACATACCTGGCCGCGGATGAATTATATAAAGGCTTGAGAGCAGGTAGGTTGAGATTGCAACGAATACAGGATGTATAAATAACGACTCGCCGAATATACAGGTCGAATTGCATGTTGACTGCGTCAGAATTGATTTCAAACAAGGCATTATCCTCAAGATTAGCACCACACACTCTCCCCTCCCCCCTCCCCCAATGATGATCCTAGAAGTCACGGTAGCAGAAATCATACCTCAGCATTCTGAGAAAGGAGATTGCGGGAGGGTGTGAGTGCTCCACCATCTCTCTCGACTATGCCCTTCCTGTACGATGTATTTGTCATGCTTTGTTTCTGCCCAATTATGCAGTCAAGAAATATAAGAAACTGAAAATGAATAAGTAAACCGCATAGCAAGCAAAACTCCCCGTTATTACACTCAACAAAAACGATAAACAAAAAAAAAAACTAAGAAGGAAACCTTCTTTCTGAGGCTTCCATACTTAAGACACGGTCGAGTAATCTACAGTGGAATACATGACTACGAACAATATTAACCTATCACAAAAAGGTTACTCACCTTTCACAGTCCTGTGATCACCACTAAACTTTGCAACGACTCTTTGAGGCTTGATGACTCCAAAAATGTCACTTCTGATAATTTCGACTCCTAAGAGGTCGTTTCTTATCTCAACGTCAAAGAATTTCGAGATAAGATGATGACATCCCGCTAATATGTGTCTGTCTTTAATCTGTTCTTGATTTTATCATTGAGGGAGGAATATGCGATAATATTTGGTGAATGTGTTTTACTATTCCCAAGGCTGTCTAAAATTTTAGAATGTTTACTTCAAAGGCATTTCAACACCACCCCTACGCGGTTTTCCCAATCAGAATGGACGTAATGTTCAGTGATGACAGGTCACTAATGGTAGAACTCTATCGTGAGCAAATTCGAAGATTACTTGTTTAAAGAAAACTGCATATTTTACTATAAATAAAACAAAAAAAAGATAAAATCACACAACCACTAAAAACTCCCTAGCAAGAAAATGGAAGATTCATACCGCGAGTTTAGGCGTCTTGGTTTGCAAGATTCGCAACGCCTCGTACACAAGCACGTTGCCTTAATGGTGCGTACTCCTCAGCGAAGGCAGCCGTGACTCGGTTCGCTGTTCGCATCGAGCTTCTTTCCAATTATGCTGAAACTATGGAAATTCATTTATGATTCTGTTGGGGGCAAGTATTGAAAAGTTCAAACCCTCAGACTTTCCCCACATATTGTGGGAATATATATTTTTGAATAACCGACAAATGGAAGAGAGGTTATTGGAGGTGGATGTAATTAAAGGCAATGGATAGGAAAATCACCTGAGCTAATCAAAGGTAGAAATTAGATGCAACGAATGCAATTCCAACTTTCAATTCTAGAATGAAAAGAAATCCAAGCAAATTTCCAAGCAATTCTAGAATGATTATCATCCGTGCAGTCCGCAAAAGCCTTTAATCTTAAAATTATATTTATGTCGAAGGAACTTCCAGAAGTAAATAAAACTGTTAAGCTGAATGTTGCTCTTTGCATCCACAAATTGAATTTCTTGCAGAAATTTTGTTGTTAATTCGAAGGCAAAGCAACCAAGTGGTTACTGAAATAAGCCAGTAAGAATTGGCATTAGATCCTCGAGTGTGGTAGGATCTTTTTCCTGGCGAGGTAGGGAAGAGGGAAGAAAATATGGGTTTAATTTTTGTTATGAAACAACAATTCGAGTGTGTTGATTAAAAACGAACTTAAGACCGGCCGATTGTTTTAAACGGCTGCTGGCGGCTTCCGCATATATAAGTACTGAAGTCATTCTTTTTCGTCATTAGCCAGTATCAGAAGAACGGTACCAATTCTTGTAAACATTATTCAGTGCAAAGATTTTACTGACGGTTGATGTCAATGTTTCTTCCCATAAAGGAAGAAAGACCGTGTTACATTCGGCATTGATGGCACCACTGCAGTGCTACGATGTTGACCGTCGCAAAAGGGAGGAGTTGCAGGCATGTAATAAGTGCTGGTGTCGCTACCTCCAATTATGAAGGACGATATGGGCCTTTCCCTTTCGGTTACAACAAATATAACGCAGAAGGATCAAACTTGAAATTCGAACCGCAAGCTCCAAAGAGCAAACTACAAGGCCCGCAATGGGGCACATACTACGAGTACCAAGCTGTTTTGCGGCTTGCCCCTTCGCCGGTGCACACTGTTCTTGGCCACAGTTTGGCCTTTGAAGCTGATGTCATTCGGTCACGTGATGGTTACACGTTTGCCATCTAGTTTGCCTCTGATGAAGTAATTGCCGTGCTCCCCGCCTTCGGGTCCATATTCCAGTGTTAAGTTATATTCATAAGTAAACGGCTTATCCGACATATCGCGCCCACTGCAACTAAGCCAATACCACCAGCTCAATGATATCGTTTAAAGACACAGTGAAGAAAGGGATGGTAACTATTTTTTGCTCAATAGATGTGAGAGATAGAGGGGCACAAACGCTGTTGATGTTGAAACATGAGTCCGATCATCCGATCGGGCAATCCAATCATCCGATCAATCATCCGATCGGGCAATCCAATCATCCACAAGTAATACAAATTCGAGAACATATATAGTGCGCAAAGGGTGAATATCTTGCAAAAAAACCGCCAATGTTGCGAAATTCTGAAGCGATAACGTAAAGTTTTTTGATAGGAACTCGCTTCATGCTTGTTGCATTTTGCATTTTTGCAGAACAAACGAATAGCACGTGAAAAAAAGAACGACATGCTCAACAATGCGGCATTAGTGAAATTCGTTACAAAGCGTCTCATGCTAATTTTCATTGGAACTATCGGAATTTTCATGAATGCATCATATTCCTTCCTTCCCCGTTCTTCTCATGTTCTTTGCACGACTTTTTTTTCCTCGTTTTCATATGTCTATACCTCTACAGAGTTGAAACTGTCCTCATTCTTACACGCATACTTCCCTAATTCTTCAAGATTATGCCCATGAATAAATGAAATAGAATTTTCCATTATGGATCTACTGAATTTGAGCTTGAAAGGCAATTCCGTCAAATACACTTTGCAAATCCCTTGGGAAATGAGGAAAGGCGAATCCAACAAAAAATACAATCTCATTGAAATGTGGCGGAAGGAGATAAGCGTTAGCTCCATTTTTGGGGATTTGTAGTGCTTCAATTGATGTAGATCTGAATGAATTAGTGCATACTTCTATCTCTTTATTGCTTTATCCACCAAAGAAACAAACACTTAGATGATGATTGGATGCTTATGATGTGCGAGAAGGTTTCATCGATAAGCGCTCAAACGGTAAGATAAGAGGCGACGATTGAGGTGCACTTGAATATTCTCCACTGTTCATCGCGGTTCACGCCCTTTTAAATGTTGTCGCATCGTATTTGCATATTTCGGCTTCTGCACTTCCTGCAACGAATGTACAATGCTTATAGCCTATGCTGTCAACTTAAATCAACGTGGCAATCTCTCTATTGCTCAAAAAATCTTAGCCACTTGCTCGAATGCCGACTATAAGAAGTGATCTCATCGGAAACAGGTTCACAATATAGCCACTCAAAAAAAGCTATCAAATTTCAGGTTCATCTATCACTTTCGAATGAAGCTACAGACAATTAAAATAGTCAAGAAATATGCGCCGATTTTACGGTTATTCCCAAAATAAAAACGTTTATGCAATACTCCGTATGTTAATTAATTGACAGTGGTTTAAGCAACACTTTATTCCTTGCGATCATGACAGAGAACCTTGGTGTGCCCCTTCACCCATTACAAACATTACCTTGTCAAAGAGTCTTATAGATAATTACGAGGAAAAGCGAATAAAAAGTCGTTTTTTTTGCTGGAAATCCTTGAAAGGCCTTCATCACTTCCTTAATGCATCTGTACTCAGGAAGCGTTTTAGACCTCTATAGGCGCTATTAGTGACGGTGCCCGTTTGTGCACTTTAAAAGTTCACCACAACGACTCTTTCGGCTTAACTCTTCTTTCCTCACACTTTTTTTAATACCGTTCAATGAAGCAATTTTTGGCGTATGTTCCCTAAGGGAAAATCTTAAATGAAGCGACATCCTGAACAAGAAAAAAACAGGATTTAAAATAAAGTCCGAATGCAAGCCTCTCCAAGCACTCCAACTCGCAAACCCTTATATTAAGGACCTTTAATTAAACTCGTTCCCCTCAACAGTCATCCGCTCATATAGAATAGTAACTGCGTCATTCTGAGAAAAAACTCTTTTCTGATTGAATTTTTTCTTCCCCTCCTTCTCAAGAAATCTCATTAAAATCTGAAGCGATTCATAATCCATGGAGTCTTATTTGAAGGGAGAAACTCCAAATAACTTAACAGCAAAAGTTGCCCGAAACCAGTAGAAAGACAACAACGAAGAAGGTAAAAATAATACAAAACAACACTTCTACCCGAAAAGGTAGGAATATTATATTATAAGTCCCTCAGGAGAGGACATGATATTACACTCATCGTTCTTTTGCCCAAACGATAAACTAAAGCGAGAGACCAACATGACTTTCTGAGTAATATTGACGTGACGAAAATGATATAGAAAAAATGTAAATGGAACGTACTTCAAAAAATTTTCGACTAAATTTTGCTCCATCCACTTGGCAATCATTCAGACATAGAAATATAGCAACAAACAATCATCAATGAAGGGAATTTTAGGAATTTCGAAAATATCCTTGTCATAATGTCCTCAGAATAATGGATCTAAGCAAATATTAACTAGGAATGTCCCTGATAAAAAATATTACTGGGGCAAGAATATTCACTATAAATAAGCCGTCCTAAACTGTTCATTTTTCTTTGCTACTGTTATTTAAATTCGCCGATAACCACAATACAACAGTTTCCGAATCGAGATCAGTCCTCTCAAAAATCTAGCGAGGAAACAACTTAATCTCCTACGAAATCCCTTTCACAAAATGAAATAAAAGTCACTTCGATAGTCCAACACATATATGCAAGAAAATATGAATACTAATATAAGAAAACAATAGTTCACCTCAGCACTGAAATGGAAGGTGATCTTTTGTGGTGTTCGTTCGAGTTGTACATCGCCAAATATGCACACCATCTGACTGACTATTTGATTGTATGTCAAAGGACTTCTCTCGGTTTTTCCATCCTTCACTACCTCCCAATATCGAGCACCATTCTCTATCGCAGTTGTTTTTGCTTCTGCAAAGAAACGCATTCAATTTTATGCCTATTTGTTCACTTACTCTAAGGGAGTTTAGTTGATAAAAGGATTGCAATCTGAATGCTGGAAACTAATAGTAAATTAAATCAGGCGAAGACTAATAAGTTGAATAAATAGAAACAAGTATGAACTTATGGTAAAAGTGTTACTCTTACCTATGATGTAGGTAAGAGTATATAGGAACTTCGCATTGCTCTGTGAAGTATGCATAAACCCCTCCCCCCCCCCCCCCCCCCCCCCCCCCCCCACCCCCCCCCGAAGTTAAGTTTTATAAAGAGATGGGAAACCGCACCTGTCGATGCGCACTTCTATTAGGGCGGCGCCCTTCCTTTGATCCCATAACACAACATTCTTTCAGTGTAAGCAATTATCACAGGTAATTATTTATATGTACTGATGTAATCGGCATACTTGAAGATGTTTTTGTCTTTTAATTACTAACTTCCTTCGTACTCGTTTATTCATTTCAAACAACTCATCCTTAATAAATTCCCAACCATCAACCAGTCTAATTCTATGCCTTGATCATTTGCATAATTTACAACTGTGAATACCTTCGAAAGAACCATAAAATCGAATCAACATGGATGTGATTATGTGAAATCAGTGCATATATATCTGCTCGATCGTTATCCACCACAGATGAATTAACGATTAAGGTTAAATTATGACAACAGCCCTATCACGCTCAATAATCCTATGCAAAAGCACTTTAACTGCAAAACGACAGCTCATTTTCGATAAAATTGACTCATAAAAAATCTGATGAAAATTCCTTTTCTCGGCATCCCTCATATTAGACACCTATGATGCAATCAAAAATAATGTGTTAGCTCTCAACAAACGAAGAATAAAAAACAAAAAGAAAGTAAAAAAATACTTATTGATCAGACATAATAAAAATACGGCTTCATATCTCTTTCAATGCGATAGTATGATTTCGATGAAAAAATGGCACCTTTATATGTACCTAAAAATCTTATTTCGCGTTGATTACACATCAAAAAACTTTTAAATATTTGAGTGAATATGCTCGATGCTCCTTGTTCAAGGCAAATTTTTCAATGCATCACCAGTTTCGTTATGTACGTATAAGCAACTTTGGACGTTTTATGCATACGAAATGAATGTTAATTCAAATGCCGGATTATTGTTTTACATGACTTAGCACTGAAAACGCCCAATTTTTGACACAGTTGCCTAATCAAGCTCAAGATTCTTTGTCAGCTGACGAGGGAAGGAGGCGGAGAGCGAGAGGTTTCTAGATAAAGGTGCATAACATCTTCTGCTCGTTGTTGACTTTTTTCAGCAGACAATGAAAAACTAACAGAAACGTTTTGCGTCCTAGCCCTCAGAACACTTGTTGAGCGCAACGAGGCCCCTCCAACAGCCACGAAAGTAGCGATTTTTGGCAGATCTTTTAAGGCACGACGGGTAGAGGGAGGACGGGGGCAGGGGCGAGGAGAGGGGGAAAGGTACGATCCCCAATCAAGACGGCTGTCATTGCCTCATTGACAGCATTTTTATAATAATATAAAAATCGGTGAATGCACAATAGCGGGGAAACATTTAACGATTTTATAGTAATGCCGCAAAAATGAAATGATTTTCTATTGCTACAAACTACTCTATAGATGATTTGACCTCAGTAATAATCACTGATAATAAAGCAAAGCAAAAGATAAGCAATATATTTTCAAATTTTTGGCAAAATATTAGATGAGTGATTTTTTGTTTGTCCCTTCTTCGAAGAATGATACAACTGCAGCCATAACTTTACTTTAGAGTTAGAAGAAAGTTTACAGCTACTTTGGTTCAAGAATCTACGTTTACATAGTTCCAATTCGATGATCTTCCTCCAGTAAACAGGAAGAAAGATTGCAGGGATAAGGGCTGGAAATAACTACAAATGAACTCTAATTAGTAACGGTCACCGTCGATCCACTAACCTATAATGTCAGCCGCGAGGTTTTTAGGACTTAAGGCTTTATTTTATGCAAAAAGAAATGAAATTTAGCTCTAACTCATAAAATATGTTCACTGAGCCAATATTCGACTAAAATAGCGACGCATCAATCAGCATGCTTATCGAATCCAAAAAACTGCGAAATTAAATAAAAAAGAAAGTAATATAAATAATGAAGAATTACCGTTACATGAGACGGCCCTTTGCGAAAAAAGCCTCGAGCTAGCCGGATCGTTCGCTACGGCGATAAGCCACAATACACATCTCTCTTGATGGCTTTTTAGAAGCGCTGAAAAAACAACGTTTGTATTGATAAGAATAGGCCTGCAAAAGCTTTATACAGCTTACTAATGAGCTTTCCAACCTGTTTTTCTACTGATAAAATTTTTTAAAACTTCAAATTAGCCATTAGCAGTGTATCACATTTTAGAAGTTTCGTCTCCGCGAAATGCTTTTGTTGATCGCGACAGCCGATCAGCGACGGCAAACTTTGTGATCACCTTTGTGTTTATTATCAGCCAAAAAGCTTGACAACATGCTTGCATATTCAATCATTTGTCTCTGTGGGAAACAGTAAGACGAAGGTAAGTAGTGGTGATCAATAAATGCTATAATGAACATCATTGGTCTCCAACACTATTCTTCTTGGAATATTAGTCTATCTATATCAAATTTCACCATATGGATACACTATATCGTTTGGAAATTTTTCAGTTTTGATTTGTATCTTTGAGAATTACCCGTTTACCAATATTGCTTCCTAATCATCAATGAATTTAGATGAATATAGATAAACATCCATCACATCCCAGCGGAGGAAATTCCAAAGCAAATATACTGTTTTAGAGCAATTTTGAAAAACTCTTCATCGCCTATTCAATTAAAGCATTCAAAAAGCTTAAGAGCGCATGAAAGAGATTAAAAACGACAGCATAAACAACACTAATCAACATATCCCCTTATATTAAATAAAAATAACCACTAAAATATCTATGACAGACGACGAAACAATTTTACTTATTCAATAATTCAACCTTTTTTAAACGGGAAAGGTGACGAAACAATAATTCTAAAATATATTTGTGCTGATCAAAATTCAAGTTCGATTTGTCTATTTCAAAATTAAAAGAAAAATAAAATTAACTACTTTTTTTGCAATACTTCACTAAAAAATCCACAAGCAACAATTTCATCGATCAAATTTTCTATCAAAATCGTTGCAATTTTATTTTCTTTCCAGAAAAAAAAAATCCGATCTGGCCAATTTTCATTGGTTAATGCTAGTGAAATCTTCAGGCATCAACGCAGTAAATTCCTTTTCTCAAACCACTCAACAATTGCACTTTTAATACTCATTCATCGCCCAATTCCTATCAAATATTGATAGATGCGAAATGTAATCGACGATCTAACCTCTCAAATAGGTTCTAAATAAATGTACAACATTTTAAAAAATAGCAGGCGGAATTAAAAGTTTAACTTTTTTTTCAAAACAATTATATTTAAGGTTGAAAAGTTTGCCAAGTTTTTTCTTCTTTGATGTTGAAATAAGCTTGAATAATATCGTATGATGTTCATTACGAAACACTATGAAATTGATGACAACAAATATCTGTCATAATTACCTTCGACAATGTAATCTACTCTGGCTTAGTAATTAAAAAATAATAAAACATAATAAAAAAATAACTGAAAAAGGAGAGGCAATCATCTGAGTGCATGAGAAACGATCACAAACACCTTGCCAAATTGGTGCATAATTGTAGTAATAGAATGGAATTTAAATTATACCAATGATTCAATTGATCTACTAATATAAAAAAAGTTAAAGCAATATTTTGCTCAACCTCAACGCTAAAACAAAATGGAAAATTCAAAAGATTTCACTAGATTCACAAAAGTTTCGCACCTGTGATTTAATTGCTTAGCAAATTTTAGAATCTGGGTGGGGAGGGGCAGGAGAGGGGGGTACCATTCCTAAATCTTAACAATAATCTACAGTTATGTCTCAAATAAAAACCCATCGACCACACAGTTACGTTTCAAGATAATTGAAAGCTTTCTGTCAATGCTCAAAACATTACCTAAGAACGGATGATTGTGTAATAGAAAAAAACTTACTAAGTTTTTCAGAAGCATGTTTAAACGATTGTGCGTTGTTCGGCGAAAACAATAGTATAGATCCGTCAATATTGAGTGATGTCCATAGGTCATGCTGCAATATCGCCTTCCACAATTATACGTTTTCTACAATCTCAACTTTTCTTAATATCTGCCCTCATAATAAACCCTAATAGTAAATGGTCAACGCTGGAATCAAAAGGAGAAGAATAGGAGCGAATGGGGAACTCGACAGATCTGCTATTCCTACCCTTGGCGAATGAACGGATCATACTTGCGATATGAATAAAAATATAATCCTTATATATTTTAAAGCGGATCTTGTCTTATTAGAAACGCAATATAAGCCTTCGCATTCTTTAACTTCAATAGTGAATGACGAAGCTATTAATAAAACGTCACGAACATCAATCATCCGATAGGCACCCTCAACAAAACATTTTAATTGTCTTTGCTTCTTAGGTGCAGCCGTCTGATAATTAAACCCGCGCTTAGAACAAAAGGGTTCTATTTTGACGAAGTGAATATGCACTATAATACTGCGATAACATACCTTCTACGAGTATTTCTTCATAGTGCATTACTAAGAAATTCCTTTAAAACTACAAGAATGTTGTCTTCACAAAGCAATCGGCTAACAACTCCCCCTATTGCCTGAGGGCATCCCCTTCAAATTTCAAAACTTGAAACTGATCTAAATAGTGTCCTCCACTAATAGGCAAAAAAAAAATCGGTCAATAAGCACTACCCATCTCATTCTACACACCACAAATATAAAGAAGATGAAGATTCGTAAATATCAACCTATTTATCTATACTAAAATTTATTCAACATATAGGATTGTACCGCAATAATTTTTCACTAAGACCAGCGATCCCTTAACAAATATTATGACTAGCGTAGCTTTGTTTAGATTTCTAAACATCAAGATTGATTCTATAACTACGAAGTGTACCCAGAATCTCATCGAAATTAATGTTCCCTATCTAAGAATTTGCCTAAAAGCAGAATAAAGAAAGTACAACTTAGCTAAATCGATTCCCACTCATGCATTCACTCATACGATAATAGCATTTCCCATACGTAAGGTAATTTTTTCCCATACTTAAGGTAAGCATTTCTCATACTTCAGGTAATTACATTCTCATCATTGCATTGAATTTTGGGAACGTAAATGAAATATTTAACATAGTGTAGTAATGCATCCATTTATCCCGTTTTTTACAGCGTGTGATTAGATAGAAAGAATAATAAATACAATAAAATCATTTTCCATAAAAATTTTGGCGGAAGAAATTTTTTCTGAACATTAGAAATCTGTGGAAATATTTTATGAAAAAAAATTTTTTTCTCTTATTTCTCGATATTCCATTTTATTGTTTAATACATCAAAACTCCATTAAGCGACAACTTCACTTTCGATCCTTACAACTTATGCGTTTTACAAGCTAGAAAATATCCAACATAATACACTATAGCCCGTTGTCAATGCCACCTTATCTCTTAGAAAGTCATCGCCTTAATTTTGGGCAAAGTAGAAAAGACCTTTAGCAATATCACAGCTGGCAATAAAGTAATCAATGAACGCTTATAAACCAACGTATAATATATTTTTTTCATCAATGACGACCATCCTGCAATATATGAGAAAATCGTTCCTGAAAGTTTAAATAATAAAAAATATTTATATTCAAACTTTAACTTCTCAATGCAAAAACTGAATAAATAAAAAACCTTCTCGGAGTCCACTTCAATCAAGTTGATCGTTTTTGATCCATCTGCACATCCGAAAGTAATATTTCTCAACGAATGATCTGAAATGAAAGTTAAGAATAATTTCTTTCCTGTCATGAACAATAACAGACTTTTCTCTAAACAGAAAAAAATAGCTTATAGGTTTTTTAAAATTTACAAGCGGATCTTCTACTCAGAATGTTCATTAATACAATAAAAATTTACTATTTCTTTGTTTCGGAATATAAGGGGGCTTTTACTCAAAGGAAATACGGCAATTCTGATTTAAATCAAGCCAATCATATTATTCCACCACTCAGTGTCAAAGAAGCAAAGCCATCCTATATGGTTTAGGCTAACAAGTTGCAAAATTCGTTGTGAAAATATCCAACTTTCTCAATGTGTTTCAAAAAAAGCAAAAAATATTGCCATACCGTCCCCTTATATGTTCCATATGCAAATTTTCAACCTCTCGCATAACTATACATAAATATATGCACCTTTTTAGGCGACTGCTTTCTTTACACTGAAGCCAATAGAGAAATTATTAGCTTGAAAACGATTGTTAGGGATGAATTATTTAGATTGAATTTCGTGATTGAATGCTTCGAATCAACTCCTCTTAATAAACCTGCTAAACAACAACAATCTTTCTTCAAATGTGCTCAACATGTTCTAGATTTATAGCAATAATTTGCATATGCATCAAAGGCATTAATAAATTTGCATACTTTAACATTCTAAGAATTTGGAAAATGTTTCAGCGAATTCAGGGTGGTCCGAAACAAGCGATTATAAAATTCCCTCTCCAAATTCCAAGAGTCGCTGCCAGCATCACCAATCAGCATCGATCAACAACTGCGCACATTGCCTTCATGGAATAATATATGAGTAGTACTGCATCGATCAATGAAGCAATTTTTGATGCCTCGTGGATTTAACGCAAAAGGAGTTGTTTTTTTTTAGAAAACGACTGCGCATATAAACTTGACAATCGAAATGCTGTCAATCATTGAGATGACAAATTTATACAAACACTCAAGTGCATAAAACTGAAATGATGGATTTGTTGCCCTCTTTGTTATACTCTTTGTAGATATACTGCATAAAAATTTCCGAAATACTGCTTTGTGCTTTTATGAAAATCTGATCGATTTTATTCATCCAATAAAAAAAACCAATATTTTCGTCTATATTTCTCAAAAAAGTACCACAAATCGTTTTGACGATGAGGCAAACTCTGATTTAATAACTCCCAAATATTCCAAAATAAATAAAGAAAAAAAATAAAGGGAAAGACCTGTATTTGCTGTAGAACCGGCTGATTTAAGCAATTTTGTAACGAATGCACTCGTGTCGCAACCACCGCAATTCACCACGACAACCCACAGCTGCGCACGACTGAAAAAACCACGTAAATCTATGCATAAATTGTACACACATATCACTGAAAGAGACGACTGTGGATGAGAAAACAATAGCTAAACGATTCATGAAATCACTCTATTTACAACAAAGATATATCCTAGACACTAACCTTTAATATGGGCAAATCCATCCAGAAAATTGAGTGAATCCACCCAGAATATCCATCCACAAAATTAATCTAGAATGTGAACACAACAAATAAGCATCTGGAGAGTGACAGGGAAATGAGTGATCACAATAAAAGGATTATGGATGACGTAAATCGGCATTCAATAACAACGTTGCATATTGAAGTAGTAACTAATTTTAGTTCCTATAGCCAATGTCCTCATTGTTGAGGTTCAACATGTCCTATCATCGAATTCTTGAATATTACTTAAATGAGTCCTCAAAGTTCAAAAACTTTACAAATTCGCAAACAATTATTACAGCGAACTTTGTTGAAGAATAGTACAAATGAATTCAATAAAACTGAAAAGGTATTTCCTCGTTTGTATAAATTAATCAAAACAGTGGATAAAGTGCTCTGAAGGAAGCATTTTTATTTGGGGAACGAAATTAGCCGATGGAATATTGAAAATGAGATGAACTTCAAGTAAAATTTCTATAGTTATATATTTTCCAATATTATTGACAATGACTTGATGAATTATCGATGAATCCACTATTGAGATGAAAACTTTTACTTTCCCACTTCAAATTTTAGCAAACTGCAACAATACGGGAACAAATTTTTTTTTTCGACTTTTACAGTGCCATGGGAAGAAAGGAATGGGAATTTTACTTAGGAAGAGCTTTGCTTAGTTGAAAATTACCCCCCCCCCCCTCTGAAGGGGTTTCAAGGTGGTAGTTCTCGGTTGGGTTTAATAAAAAACTTCGCTATGGTAAGCAGGATTGCTTTTAAGTAATCACCATATAGTAGTGGATTCAATGAGAAGCAGTAAAACTATGTGACGAATATAGGATCAAGGATGTAGCAATGAGGCCATTCAAATCAACACATAAAAACTTCATATCTACTGCTGCCGAATAAAATTATTCACATAATTTTGCATAATTGATGTATTAGGGGCTTTTTATTTGAATGGAAATTATAATCAAGTAGAACGATTGTGAATAATAATTAAATACATCAAACAATAAAGAAATTATAATAATAATTTATAAATAATAAATAAATTGCAAACAACAAACAATTTGTAAACAACAAATAAACAAATGAACAAAAATAAACAAATAAACAAAAATAAATTAATTTCGCAAGAAGTGAACAATAAGCAAACATTAATCTTCATCATACATTATCTGACTTCAGTTTGAGTCGATGGGTTCCCCAATAGCAACACAGAACGCTTCTTATTAGTTCAATAAAAATAAATAAAAATTAGCAAAAATGCATCATTTCTATGCAGCCTAAACTTGTCCTACAATAACAGAACACGTAAAAACGAAGAGAGGTGCGCTACAAGTCTTCCATTCAAATGTCTACCTCAAAGACAGGTGAACTGCCAACCATGAACTACTGCAACTGACAATGAGATCGAATTTTGACTTCAACACATAATAGTTAGTGGTCAAAATGTTGATCACCTCAGGTCGTGCTTCTTTGCAATTAAATTTTTTCTATCGATTACGTTCATGTGCTTAATAACGCAAACTCTGAGCGGAAGCTGAGCCACAATGCTCGCCTTAAAAAAACCTCAAAGTCCAATCGATATCTCTTCGAATGAATATGTGACATTATAACCACACCAACTTCGTGTAATTCTAAAATAATAAGCTGCAACTATATGACTTTCCACTAAATTTCTATGACTTCCTAGCAAATTCAATGAAAACAACTTGCTATAAATGCATTTTTCAAGCAAAAATTTTTATCCTGTCTTTACGATATTATGCACAATTGCATCATCTCTCATTTGATGGATTTACGAGTGAATTGACTAAAACGAATCGAATAATACAAGCAATAATGAGCAGAAGATATATTATTTTAAAACACAAATCTTTAGCTAAGTAAATTTATACAGAAAGAAACAAAAAATATGAACTCACTTAGGGTTGCAAGAGCAGATGGTGTTAAGCGATCCGGTGAGTGTAAATGCGGGTATAACCGAATCCGCATCCGACAGCATCACCTCATCGTTACCAAAACTCCTCTCAGCGATAACTTCCAGCGGGCTGTTCACTGAGGTGTTTCCCACCTATAATATTCTTATGTAAAATATGATAGAAAGACAATATTTCAGAGTTGACGTCTATCGTAAGGTGCTGTCAGGCAGTTACCTAATCACAAAATGCTTTAATTGCCATTAAGCTGTTGAGCTGAAGGTTATAGGAAGATGTGCTGCTGAATGAATATATGATGGAGGCGGGAGGAGGTGACAACCACTCAAAGCAATGCGACCAATCAACGCAGCCCTTTGTGCGGATGTATGAGCTGGCAAAAGATGAACAATTGCCACATGACGTTTTGAGTTCCTCCTTCAAAGAAAAAAATGTCACCTTTGCAAAATTAGAAATATCCATCCTTATAAAACCTGGATCAGCCAGAAAAACAACTGGAAAAATAACCTGAAATGCTTGTCAAATTTCCTCAAAATGTATTTTATGGTCAAAGAAATATTTTGGTCGAAAATTTCCCCCCTCATGCGTCACTATTTCAACCTTCTTATCAACGTTTCTAACACTTTCATCTAATTTCTTGATTTTTTAATGCAAGCCATATTTTTGAATAAGCTAGTTTTCAAGCATAGTACCACAATATTAGAAGGTTAAAGTGATAACCCACAAAATGTGGATAGGCCAACTATGCAGTTTAGCACTTTTGTCGCATCTTTTTACTCAATCTATCACCATTGATGTACAGAGAACGCGACAACACAAAAACATTACGCAACAATGTATTAAATTTTATAAGTACATTGCAGTAAACATTCCTATCAATTTTCAATTCGCTATTTATTTGACACAGACGGTGGAATTAGATATTAATAAAGGAATCTTTGGAATATTTTTTCGACCAATGAACACTCTTTAAATAGACAGAAGAATTGTTTTACTTATCACTAAAAATAACGGGAAAGGTAATAAATAAATTACCCATCAAGAAACTTGAAGAAGTCAACGAATTCATATAGCAATGGACCGAATTATTAAGAGGTGATTCAATGAACTCTACTCCTCTCATTTCCCTCTTATAAAATGGGATAGGAGAGGATTGTAAGGATAATAGATAGGTTAATATTGAACGCATTCATTTAATAAGAACATATAAAATATAAATAAAAATTTTAACAAAAACATAAGAAAAATGAATATTCATTCAAAAATATTCTATAAAAAAATAGATTTATGGAAAACTTTTTAGGCGAAAGGATTGGCAAATAAGAGTACTTGAAATTGAAAAGAGACAACTCTTCAAATATTTTCATAAGTATACCATGCCTCTTGATTGGATTACAATCAATTCAGCTTTGATGATATCTTAGTTGTCTCGCCACTTTGGTTGTACGCCACAATAATATTAAAAAATAAACATATCTCAACTCAATTGATTACCGATTTTAATTAACCTCTAATAATTTAAAGATGGATGAGGTGAGTGAATGATTAAATAACTATTGGAAGCAAACAATCGCAAATAAAACCACAATCGATGTGATTGAAGGCTATGCACTATGTGGACGAGATTAAAAGATATATATGTGGACGTATATTGACGAATTCATCTTGCAACAACACTCAACTGAACGCAGCAACGAACGGCAATTCTATGCTTACTATGCATATGAATTGGAAAGTTGTAAAGCACATAAGCTTAGGTGTCGTTCTATTGGCGGATACTGTAGCAGAATATGGCATAAAACATTCTTTAAAAGCTTGTCAACATGAGGATATGATAAAAATATTTTAGAATTTAAGCATTCTTAAAAGTGAATTTCTGATAGGTCACATATATGAATATGAAGATGATAAAGAGTTTTCTAAAGTGGCATAGTTATAGTCAGCGTAAAAAATGTAATTCATTATAAAATGGTAGAAATAAGAGGAAATAACAGATGGCAAGTTAAACAGCAACAAGATCGATAAAGAGAATAGAGCTTCAAAAAAAAGAATCTATCTCATTAACGGAAAAGGAGGATTTTATTCAGAATATGCTAAACGAGTTTTCGAAGGTCACTTCGTCTATGATCATATCTCTTGGAATATGAGATTCTTAAAGATTTTCGGCACCCTCATTCCAACACCTAGTCCCCTTCGTCCTTTATTCTGGAGAAGCCATCCCACACAAACCCAAATTAAATACGGTCCTTCCCCCTAGCTAGAAGAAAGACAAAACAGGATTGAAGTAGAAATTGGCTATGCACATCTAGAAAGCGTAGACTGCTGCCAGATAGTTGTCAATAGGGAATATGAGTGAGTGGGCGTTTTCACACGTAATTTTGATCGCTTCACATCAATAAAAACGCAAATAATTAGAGTAGAATTAAAAATGCCTACATTGACGGTGTCATTTAATCAAATTTTAAAAAATCGTATGCCATTTAAATGCACTAATAAAAATGCGTACCTTATTAAATACAAATATGCAAACATATATATATATATATATATATATATATAACTTAAAAATATATGTACACTATAATTTTCTACTGGTATATGGTAAAAAATCTTCTCCAGAAATTATTTACAACGATATATACATAATAGCTCATTAATTTACGATTGTTTCGAATAGAAAAATACGACTAAATTCTTTCTAATAGACGACTGGTTGTTAATGTTTCATATTTTACAAAGAACATTTTCACTGATTTACCTGTGTCCAACTTATGTTCAACACCTCTGTTGTCAAGAACTTCCCTTCAATAGACAATTAAAATACCTGCCCGTAGGCGTTTTAAGAACACCTGTAGTATGATGTTATACTCTGCTCTTATGACGTACGTTCATTATACCAACTTCTGAAGCCGAACATACTGATTACAGATTCGATTAATAATCACAGAGGTGAGCCGTATGTTGGTTCCCCGGTCATTTAAGTTTACTGTTACCTACAACCTTTCTGATGCAAAACTGAAAAACTAACTGCAACGTCCACTATTGATTGAGAAGGCGACGAAATTAAAATCGACGAAATAACATATAGCAAACTCGTAATTCCTACTTCCCATAGAAATCTACAGTAAAGTACAGCAAACTCGCGCTTCTCATTTCCCACAAATTTCCCGAATGACCATTTATCACTTCCCGCGGACTTCCCGAATGACCATTTATCACTTCCCGCGAACTTCCCGGATGACCATTTATCACTTTCCGCGAACTTCCCGAATGATCATATTTCACTTCCCACAAACTTCCCGAATGACCATATCTCCGCAGGGAAGAACCCCTAACAAAAAACAAAAAAGCAAAACCTAACTGCAGAAGTCTAGAGAGGCGTTTGGGAAAAACGATTTAAAGGCGAACTTAAAAAGAGGAACTTCGTAATGAATTTAATCGGCTTACTCTATAGCTTAGGATTGTCGCTGCAATAAGACGTCGACAAGCAGCATACTCCCTTCTAAAAACAAATTAACTATGCAATTTAAGGTCTCTATGAAGCCAACCATTTAGTTAGACTTCTTTTTCAACTAGTGTCTGGCGAATGAAATTAGAGATCCCATCGGGTTAAAGATGACACTGAAGATAGGGAGAAAACATTGAATTCATCAAAAAGTCGAAAATATGATTCCCAAACAACGTCTCGAATCATCCCCCTCTCCTCCCGTTGTTCTTCTTATAAACCTCCCCATCGCTCCCCCTTTCCCTGTCTCGACATTCCCGCCTCGCATTCAGCGATTCGACACTTGGAAGAATATGACAGTTACGACGTTTGGTACTGTTCGTGTTTGTTGTTGCAAAAATCAAGGTAAATAAAGTGAGTTTGTACAATATGTTCAAATAGCGCGAAAAATATAAATGAGTGAATAATACACAAATACTAACTTAACAACATAGAATCGTCACGAGGTCAGTAAAGCATCAGCGACCACGACACCAACACGATCACCGCCAATCACAAGCAGTCGAATAAGCTAGGAAAAGGGAAAGCATTTAATCCGTGGCAACGTAAGTCGTGATCATAGATCAACCGCAAATATTCCGGAAAGAAACTTCGAGGTGCAAATAAGTGGAGTGTATTGATAAATGCGCTAATAAATCAACTTACCACGCATCCAAATCAAAGTCCGATCGATAAAATAGAGTAGTACAGTGACAGTGAGACGGGGCTAATAGTTTTCAGTGTGGATTACACCTCTGTATGACCTACTCCTTAGCTAATACACCTTAATAACATAATGAGCTTAGAGTGAAACATTAATCACTAGTTTAAATCGATAAGCACATTAAAAAATTATAAATAAAACAATATAAAAACAAGATAAGTTCAGTTAGAGACAACGAAGTGATACGTGAATAAAAAGATGATAGTGGGGAAAAAGCGAAGAAAACGATGTAAGGAATTTTCTGCATTGGTGGATTGTAATTGCAACAATTATCCTCAGTGTCGGAGGCAACGAGAGAATCCCATCGTCTTTAATACTACCCTTAAGGGAATGAATTGAACAAACGATTCTTGTTCAATGATTAACCCTCAAGCACAAAAAAGTAGATCATTTAACGAAGAATGCTCTCTTTCACTCCTGCCATAGGCAATGCATTAGATAATTAAATCGACATAGATACAACCTATATTATTTTCTATTATTCGATGCAAATATTCTTTGTGAGAAAAATATTCAAAATTATGTAGTTTTATTTTTAAAGTATTTAAAATATATCTAAGTATATTTAAAATATATTAAATACATCAAATTTATAATAAAAAAGCATAAAAATCATATGAATGATCGATACAAATATAGTAGGCAAAAGCTTCCTTTCTGAAGTTGCAAAATTTTTTGAAAGGAGCATAAAATGACTGTTGCCCCTTCAAAGGAAGTCTGCCTCCTATATGTACCAAGTCGTTCAGTATGACCGCATGCTACGAAACGCTTCGAATAAAGGTATCGAAGAGGGGGAGACGATAAGTGACAGAAATTAATATAAAGGATAGAAATGAATATAAAGGATGGAAATGAATGTAACGGATAGGAAAGTTGAAACCAATTAAGGCTGAAACCTACAGAACCGAAGTAGTATCATCGTAATAATACATTTTTATTGTTTCGATAAAAAACCACCTATAAAACACAATAATCTCGTTGTTTATTGAAGATTTAATAGGTTTAATACATATGTTAAACAACATAAGCCGTGCAAAGAAACTTTTTAACACTGCAATCTGCTATTTTTGCTATCTTATTTCATAGTTTTGTGTTAACCCAGCAAAAACCTTCAACTGGACACCCACAGTTTCGTTTTTTAACAATAATGACAGCAACAACAACAATAATTTGCTGATGCAATATTCATAATAAGTAAGAAGGCAATATATATATATATATATATATATATATAATAGTAATAATAATATGCACATTCAGTGAAACATCCACACAGACCAATCGGTGTAGAGATTAAACACAAACAACGATCACCTATTAATATCATTCATTTAGATAAAGCTCTAGCCATGCACAGCCGAATAAAGGTTAAAACATTGAAAATCCAACAGAATCATAAATAAGGCTCGTGTTCTTGTTTGGCGTTACGTATCCCTCGGCAACTGTATCCACTACGGCCAAAATGTTTCACCGAGTTTCTTCCATCCAAACGTTCGCCGCATTGCCAGCAAAACGAATTACCACAATTAATGCAGGCCATATGATCGCATCCATAATCCTTCTGCAATCTCAATCATCAATCAAAATGGATTTCAATAGTCAATAAACAAACCATGAATAAATTGCGCGGCATTCTATGAACTCCACTTTCATAAAATCCACCCGATGATCGATGGACACATATGCAAATATGTGGAACTTTAGTAATAAGCCTATGCAAATGTTAAAAAAACAAACAAAAAAACAGACGATGGAACCAGCGAGGTTCGCAGAGTCATAATCAGTACTATGAGACGTTTCTATTGACCAAGAATGTCCAGGGAGACAAAGCATTGCATAAAAAGAATAAGGAAAAGGAAACATTTCTAGAAAAAAAACTTTATTCTCAAAAAAAATCTTCGTAGTATTCAACTTAGACTCGTAGTTAATAATAAAAGAGATGAAAGAAAAGAATATTAGGAAGGTGGTCACCTGCCTTGTTCAAGCTAGAGCTTGACACGCTGAGACCATTAACTGAAACTCTACTATTCCTCACAACTGTCTGCCAACTTGGGATAAGAAAGGTCAGGTTTCCTGGCTGATCTTGAACGTTTCATCCACGTTATAAAATTCCGCCATAGACATCACCAACAAAAAGCACTCTATCAGCAGTCCTCCGTAACACTTAAGCACTGCCATTTGCGCCAAATAAAAGCGTAAATGAAGCATGATTAATATGCAGACGTTAATAATGAGCTGATGCAAATGCATCTACAAGCACCACCACAGCAATCGTAAGTTGGTTCAAACCAAGTTCAACTGACCCAAGCGTACTCAAACTCAAACATACTGGCTAATCGAACAGCATGCCTTAGTATACCATCAAAGTAAATACTACATATATGTTTAAGTGCATAATACTTTTTATGTTGCTTACTGCATTGCATTACACAAAAATTCCTTCCAGTCAATATTACATATAGAAAACACTGTAAATTACATAAAGATTTTGCTGCCGGCAAGCAAATGCTTAAAAATAATTAGTGAAATTGCTGTTTGAAATTTCGAAAAAAAAACTTTGAAAAGCGACTCATTATTAAAGAACGCAGGAAAGAAAATAATAAACCCTTTTTTGAAAGATTCCCTTCGCTAATATCATTTCCACTTTCCAAAGCATATAAACTTATGCTGCTTGTCGTTAAGTATGTCGAGCAGTAATTTCGTTCAGTGAATGAACAAATGAATAATAACATCCATAAACAATGAACAGTTACTGCGAAAAAACAAAAATAAATGAATTAATAAAAATGATTAATAATAATAAAGTAACATCCACAAACAATCCTATAAAGCACTCATTCAAAAAAAAGGAGAGGAAAAGTGCATCACCGATATTGGTTGGCGATCTTTAATTAAATCCGTAACAAACGACTTTGCATGCACAATTATGTTTGCCCACCTTCCTTTCAATCACGAACCGATTCGTTTGCCTAAAAGCCACATCCTCAAGGATTATAAACTATGACAGACATAAAGGTGAGCAGCAAAGTAAAAAAACTAACCAATATATAGGTATTGCACCAAGGACAATTCCTGCCACCATTTTCGGCCATCCAACGTTCGGTCATGATTTGCTGCAACGTTCTGTCAAGCTGTCGCCGGCCACCCAAACAACGATACATCGATTCTCGCTCTGCATCGCTCGCACGTTCAAAAGCTCGAAGCAGCTTTTGACGACGTTCAAATTCTGCAATAACGACATACTAAAAGCAGTAACAAATAAGTTAGGGTCAAAGTTCTTTTATCTTCTTAGCACAAACCAATCCAGGATCCGATCGGAACACACACAGCGTACTCCCTTCAATAACGGACTCATCATCAAAGAATGAACGAAGTCAGCATTATTCACTTCTGCCTGAATGAGACGCCCTACTCGCTCATATCGATGTGCCAATACAAACCATTACGACTAACTATCAGTGGCTCCTCTCTCATGTTTTATATCGTTAATGCTTTAATATTTTTTCTCGAGCAATTTATGTCTTTGTTTAAAAAGAAAACAATAATATTGGTAACCAACGATGACAAGATTAACAATGAAAAAAACCTATATAAGCGTACCTTCACGATCGGTTTTTGCACTGTCCTCTGAAGTTGATGGCCGAATATTATCCCCTGCAAATGGATCGATTTGAAACAATGGAGTTATGAGGGGAATCCAATAGAGATTCCCATTAGCAAGCAAAATAGAAAACAGTTCTATATTTCCACTTAATTTGACGGTATTGGATAGACGATACCAACGGCCAGAAGTGATACTGCTAAGTGAAAAAGAGAAAAATATTTTAAGTTCCCCGAAACTGCAGACAAATTCCATATAAAGTGGTTGCTGACAATAACAGATTGAGAATGGGGTTTTATTCGGTGCTGAAAAACCAATCGATATTGAATATTTTATTAGATAACAACTTTTTTAAACCTTAGTGTGATAGCGCCGTTAAAAGCAGTAGTACCATATCTAAGAGGTGGCAACTGTGGCATGCCATCTAGGTATCGCCTGAAGACTAGGAAGGGGAGTTAGGAGGGCTATCAAGCAGTTTTATTGAGCCATATGTAAATATTTTCGCTTTTGTGCTTCTATATACTTTCCAAGATCTCTGAAGAATTGTTATTACATAGAATGTTAATGAACTTCACCTGTATTAGCTGCCTTAAAGTAATTTACATAAAAGAGGAGTGTCAGATTAGATAAGGGTACAATTTTAGTACCTTTCACAGATAAATACTACTCTCACCATACGGTAAACAAAAAACCAACCCATTTGGCAGGGTGCCAGTGCATGATATGCTTTGCCACACTTGACGCAGAAAGAGAAATCACACATAGGGCATACAGCGAGTTTCGATAAGACACTAAAACACCGATGCTGTCAGATAAAGTGACGTATCCAAAGAGAAACCCCCCCTCACTGCCAATGAACTTTTGCTGCATAAACTTTTCAACGTCTCCGCATTTCTTGCTGCTAGAGAAACTGGCAGATTTTTCATCTTATGACCACTCCATTCAGATGGATTTCCAGGCCGAACAACAATGCAGCTTATTTTAAACAATATTTCCGCCTGTTTACTGCGTTGGTGGCCGGCAATCTATCATGTCTTTCCCCATAGAGGAAAAAACAATTGTAGCCCAAATAACCAAGGTAGGACATGAACCGTAAAAGGTAATGATAGTGCAATAAAGCCTGCTGTATCCACTAAATAAGTCCCTTTACTCTATAAATATTTAGCTACAACTCACCTAGACAGGCTATAATACTTGAGCATAAGATGCCGACTTTTCAATTACCTTGCCCACTCATCGCCTTTCCTCTCTATAACAGTGAAGAAATCACCACATTACCTCTCTCTGTGGTCGATAGAATGACTATATCCGGACCTGACCTTATCCAAGATTGAGGCGTGACCGAGATTCCGAAGAATTCTCAAATTATTTCAGATCTGCCCATACTAGAGGCTTTTAGTGAGACCTCGACCTGTCCGAAATTCGGCTTCATCACAGATCTAGCCCCCATCAGATTTGGCACGTATTACGAAATAATCTGGATTATTTAAGGTCCAAAAATGTTCCAAAACATCTGGATATATTGCATGAGTTTCGTCGCACATCTAAACCGAGAAGACATGGGTATAGCGCATAGAATAAACCGAAACATGCTTTTCAACCAGAGCACTGTTCGCTGTAGCATAAAACATTCTACAAGATGATCTCGCATAAAAGCAAAATTCCAAATTCAGAGATATGTGCAAGACTGGTCAACGTACCGAGTAGGGCGTGATTCTTCGGTAGGTGTGACGAATTCTGCCTGAATGAGACGCCCTACTCGCTCATATCGATGTGCCAATACAAACCATTACGACTAACTATCAGTGGCTCCTCTCTCATGTTTTATATCGTTAATGCTTTAATATTTTTTCTCGAGCAATTTATGTCTTTGTTTAAAAAGAAAACAATAATATTGGTAACCAACGATGACAAGATTAACAATGAAAAAAACCTATATAAGCGTACCTTCACGATCGGTTTTTGCACTGTCCTCTGAAGTTGATGGCCGAATATTATCCCCTGCAAATGGATCGATTTGAAACAATGGAGTTATGAGGGGAATCCAATAGAGATTCCCATTAGCAAGCAAAATAGAAAACAGTTCTATATTTCCACTTAATTTGACGGTATTGGATAGACGATACCAACGGCCAGAAGTGATACTGCTAAGTGAAAAAGAGAAAAATATTTTAAGTTCCCCGAAACTGCAGACAAATTCCATATAAAGTGGTTGCTGACAATAACAGATTGAGAATGGGGTTTTATTCGGTGCTGAAAAACCAATCGATATTGAATATTTTATTAGATAACAACTTTTTTAAACCTTAGTGTGATAGCGCCGTTAAAAGCAGTAGTACCATATCTAAGAGGTGGCAACTGTGGCATGCCATCTAGGTATCGCCTGAAGACTAGGAAGGGGAGTTAGGAGGGCTATCAAGCAGTTTTATTGAGCCATATGTAAATATTTTCGCTTTTGTGCTTCTATATACTTTCCAAGATCTCTGAAGAATTGTTATTACATAGAATGTTAATGAACTTCACCTGTATTAGCTGCCTTAAAGTAATTTACATAAAAGAGGAGTGTCAGATTAGATAAGGGTACAATTTTAGTACCTTTCACAGATAAATACTACTCTCACCATACGGTAAACAAAAAACCAACCCATTTGGCAGGGTGCCAGTGCATGATATGCTTTGCCACACTTGACGCAGAAAGAGAAATCACACATAGGGCATACAGCGAGTTTCGATAAGACACTAAAACACCGATGCTGTCAGATAAAGTGACGTATCCAAAGAGA
Organism: Baylisascaris schroederi; assembly: GCA_006503575.1. NCBI lineage: Eukaryota > Metazoa > Nematoda > Chromadorea > Rhabditida > Ascarididae > Baylisascaris > Baylisascaris schroederi. The sequence goes on from QEWY01002887.1 coordinate 248,153, forward strand.
AACCCCCCCTCACTGCCAATGAACTTTTGCTGCATAAACTTTTCAACGTCTCCGCATTTCTTGCTGCTAGAGAAACTGGCAGATTTTTCATCTTATGACCACTCCATTCAGATGGATTTCCAGGCCGAACAACAATGCAGCTTATTTTAAACAATATTTCCGCCTGTTTACTGCGTTGGTGGCCGGCAATCTATCATGTCTTTCCCCATAGAGGAAAAAACAATTGTAGCCCAAATAACCAAGGTAGGACATGAACCGTAAAAGGTAATGATAGTGCAATAAAGCCTGCTGTATCCACTAAATAAGTCCCTTTACTCTATAAATATTTAGCTACAACTCACCTAGACAGGCTATAATACTTGAGCATAAGATGCCGACTTTTCAATTACCTTGCCCACTCATCGCCTTTCCTCTCTATAACAGTGAAGAAATCACCACATTACCTCTCTCTGTGGTCGATAGAATGACTATATCCGGACCTGACCTTATCCAAGATTGAGGCGTGACCGAGATTCCGAAGAATTCTCAAATTATTTAAGATCTGCCCCGACCCGAGACCTGCCCATACTAGAGGCTTTTAGTAAGACCTCGACTGTCCGAAATTCGGCTTCATTACAGATCTAGCCCCCCCCCCCCTGAGATTTGGCACGTATTACGAAATAATCTGGATTATTTAAGGTCCAAAAATGTTCCAAAACATCTGGATATATTGCATGAGTTTCGTCGCACATCTAAACCGAGAAGACATGGGTATAGCGCATAGAATAAACCGAAACATGCTTTTCAACCAGAGCACTGTTCGCTGTAGCATAAAACATTCTACAAGATGATCTCGCATAAAAGCAAAATTCCAAATTCAGAGATATGTGCAAGACTGGTCAACGTACCGAGTAGGGCGTGATTCTTCGGTAGGTGTGACGAAGACGACCGACTGGCAACTCGGTCGGGGACAATAAACCGTATCCTCCATATTTTCCAGACTCTTCTCGAACAGAAGTCGCTCATAACGATCGAACTGATCAGCCGATAGTAGTGATCTTAGCAAAGAAGGCGATGCTTCACTACTGCATGCAGTCGCCATGCAGCATAATGGTTTGATCTAGAAATTATGCGATGGACATTTCATTGTAGTATTCACCAAGAGGGAATATTCTATACTAAGAAGTCAAAACATACAGAAATAATTTTTGCTCATTTCTAAAAAAAATCGACTCTATTTGATAGAATTTTTTCCAAAATATTCAAAAATAAATGTGTATTGCTCGCCACTAATGACTTCATCGTCTCCAATGCAAATGAAGCTGCTCACAATCGGCAAATACTACCAAAATAACAGAATTTTTCTATGAGGGGAGATGGGGATGGGAGCATTACAAAACGAGATCAATTGCTGCTCGTTGCTCTGAACTATGCTCAAAATGGTTGAAAATAAACCAGCTCCCTAGGAACATTTCGCTTTCGATTCCCACCATTACAGCCACGATATATTGATGCAATCGCGCTTCATCTATCACAAAGAATGGGCTGTAATAAACTCTTACACATACGCCAAACGCCATCACGAAGACGTGTCACCACTAGCTACTCCATACAGATAATGGATCGAACCTGCCCTGGAAGCTTACCAACTACAGCATAATTTCAGTGCCTGACCTCTTCAACAAAGCTATAACATCAAGTTGCCAGCATTGTACACTCGAGATGCCGTATAGGTACAAGATGATGAGGCATTAGTACTATCCATTGCACTGCATAAATTACAAAAATTCTTTGCACCTTCTATGTAAAAGCAACAATGTTTATTCTATGGAAGCAGTTAGAAAAACATGCATGATGGGATAGGCGATCCATCCAAAATGATACTCACCACAGAATGTGATAGTTGTTGGCGATAGAATTCAGAGAGACATTCTTTGCAGAACACATGTTCACAAGGCAGAAATCTTGCACATCCTTTTCCGCTCTTTGGAGTGATACACACCTGAAATATACCGATTATTAGATAAGATTAATTATCGCCCTCCTATGTTGCAATTTCTGGTTGAACTTATGCTTCAGAATGTATCTCCCCCGCCCCAACCACACGAAAATTTGGATGATGTGCAGTGCCAACTGAAATTTCTAAACTACTCTGCTAGCAGATGGAGCATGGGAAGATACGGTTTGCCCTGAGGTGATCCCGTTTAACCGGTCGCTTTCGCCGATTTAGACCATTCTTCCTCTCGTTCATGGATAAGGGAGTAATAAAAGCCGAGCAGGATGAAATGATCCGTGTTGCCTGTTTCCATTCGGTTCGCGAATAACCGTAGAACTACAATTTTTGCTTCCTTCATTTTCTCAACTCCCTATAAGTTTCCTGGAATCAAACTGGCCCTATGCTGGACCTCCTCTCTCATTTCGACGAGGTATATTACTTTATTTTTTAGCCAGAAAACCCTGGTACATGTTTTCTTCAAGAAATATCAACGCTCTCTGCATCAGCCTGACTTTAAATTTACTATTTTCTTTCTTTCTCTTCTTATGCCCCCTTCATTTTTTAGCTGCTGGAGCGTGTCTTTTAAATTTGGATTGCTTCTTCCATCTTCCAAGTTGATAAAAAGTCATTTGTGAGTGTTAAAATCGCTAACATGCAGAAAAAGGTTTACAAATGGAATCAAAAGAGTGATAGTAAAATAAGGTGAATACAGCACGTAAAAAGTAATAAAGTAAATCTATATCATAACGACAATTCCATACATCTTATCTCTTCAATACTACAAAATGCATAACCTTACGGTAATAACAACACTAATAATCTAGAAAACACTTACTGGACACTCGAAATATTCGTTATCGAACTCATCGACGGAACGACGTTCGTCATAAGAGACCATTTGCAGCATCAACTGCAAACCGTTTGATCCGATCCGATCGCTGCCTGATGAACGCTCTGCCCCTCTCTATAAACTAATTAATATTAATAAAATGCACCTTGTACTTGCATCCTCAACAACTGATAAAGTCCATGAAACATTTGCCTTAATGTCTGCCCTCTAAAATACTTTCTGATCGCCCCCTCCCACCCTCCCCCTCCCTATCCAAAACATTTGCTTTCACTTTAACACTTCTAACCCTTTAAATGAACACCCCCATCAATTTCAGTTACGATAATGAATAAGGGGATCGATAAAAAGACTTCGACTAATTTTAAAGTCAGTAATAAATAATATCGCATTAACTTATAGAATAGTCACGAATAAAAATTCGAACAATAAAATCGTTCACAGCTGTAAATCGGTGCTGAAAATACAACGAAATATACCAATTTCTGTATTCAATATTACGGCGCGAATATACTTATTAGCACTGGATTATTCAATAGTGCGTCAGAAGCTTAAACTGATTCTAGAATTTGCCTCAAAATTTAACGAAAACGATCAGCGAAAAATCATACAGCCGTTAATCGAAACGACAGTCAAGAATTGAAACGCCTATCAGCAGTTATGGAGTGCATAAGGGAATTTTCGACGAGCCTTGGAGAATGCCATCAGCACAAGCTAGACCCCCCATGCTCACTTCCACGACCCCAGCAGATTAGTACCCTCTATGCAAAGTGTGTTTCGGATCTGGGAACAGAGCGTACTCTGCACCAGCTTGCGCTGTGTTCTCACTGCCCACAAAATATGAAATGATAGCCCAGCTTAGGCCAAGAATATTTCATAAATGAACCAGTAAAATATATCAGTTTTATAATATCATTCAGAAAACCAAAAAGGAAGTATAATCGAAACTGCACGTTTCAAAAATCCCCTATATAAACAACGATAGATTTTAATGGAAAATTATTGTTGAAAAATATTTATAGAAATTTTATGAAAGTGAAAATTAAAATGATCGTTGTGTCATTCAAAATAATGTAAATAAAACAAAGCGGAAATGTGAATAATAAAATAATATTAAACACACCTCAGATGCGACTATATCCATATCAATCGTATTGTTTTGAGTGAGTATACTCTCGAATAGTTGTTCCTTTATTGCTTCGACACAAGACAGCAATACCGGAAGAGAACGAAACTCATCGCAAAGCATATTTAAGCGCTCCTTCACGTCATGCTCCTTAAATTTGAATAATCACATTCCGTCATCTTCCTCTCGTCCTCCACCTTACCCATATGCCACCCGGAATGCCAAACAATTAGAGTGGAAGCCCGACTTGAAGAAATATGACGTATTGTAACAAAGCTGCTTATAAGCATTGTTCAGTCACTCTGACCGTATCTATGAAAGATTAACCCTCCCCTGCCTCTTTCCAGTGCATATATTTAATAGTGATGGTCTGTTAGCAACAGTATCGACAATAAAAACCGAAAATTCGAAACGCACTTCAATACTAAACAAACCTCTCAGAATGGCATTCTCACACTTTTACCCTTACATAACTATTCTTCATTTGGACGAAAAATAGAAATAAACATTGATGAGACAAACTTCGAAAATGAGAACAAAACCTTAATGTCACCTTCATTACTACCAGTCTTCTCTCTTTATAGCAACAACATCGCAATCATCTCTTACGTCTTTAATTAAATCCCCATAGAATCCCTTCCAAAACAAGCCTATTATGCAAGCATGCTGAAGTTTGCAATCACCTCAGCAAAACACAGTCACACAATTATGCTTCAAATTAAATGAGAAGGGTTGAGATGACCGGAAATGGTAATAACAAATATGCAGAATATGTCCATGCAGTAAGCCAAAACCAGAAGTCAAAAAAAGTAGAAAGATTCGAGATGTTGAAAAATGCGCTTACAAATTGTCGTGGCCACCATTGCGCTATTAGTTTATATTCGGGTCCACTTTTCGAGGGGTAATCATCCGGAAGTGAGAAGAACATTTTCACCGGCGGTAAATAGCTCACCGAAACTTCATATACTTCTGCAAATGAACTCGAAAACACATCCCAATTTATAAAATCATCAGAACTTCATTCATCACAACAGGTAAATTGAAGATGTGCCTAAAACTGCTATGACAGCAGCATATCAAGCAAGCTTTACCCGTCTAAACTTCACTAATGCTTTAACAGTTTTAAAAACCTTGCAATTCCAACATCTACATTTCATCGTCATAACACTAAAATTACCTTCACTGTTATCAGAAGCAACAGTGGATGTTTATGAAGTTTATGAATGGCTAGTTGAATCAGAGGACTCTCGAAGTATGACCAACTAGAATGAAAAAAAGGATGAGTGGGGTAGGGGCTATTATACGGGCATGTACTCTACGTTACATCCGCAGAGCAAAGGTTGCTGCAGAACAAAAAACCTGAACATACCGTTAACCGAGGCAGATGCCCTGAGGTTTATTGGCTCATGGCTTTTCGGAATCTTCACAAGGATGTAACCACGGAGGCCTCTATCGTCATCGCTATACTCAAGACACGTCGTATCATCAGCGAAATAACTTTCCAAAGCGGCCATCTCGTTCAGCCGATCCTCAAAATAAGGTACAATGGATATTCGCTGACCAAATATATTTTGTGATCACTTTTAATCTTGGCTCAACGGTACGACTGGAGTGATATTAAAAGACCCATGCATGATGATATTTGGGTACACGGCACTGCCAACGGGAAGGACGCCACTTATGAATTTAATTAGTGCATTATGCTGATGTTTTCGGATCAAAAGAACTTGAACAGGTGAAAAAAAGAGATCACCTATGGGAGGGGATAATTACACACAGATACAGGTATCGCCAATACCACCCTTACACTGTCAACGATGTCATGTATCCTAATCTCTAAATACCCAATATCGATTATATAATTCATAATGCCTATAAAAAAGACCCCCTCTTCCCTCTAGATGTGTTTCATAACATTTTTAGAAATGATATATCATCCCATATATTTTGGGAAGCACTCCAAAAATGGATTACTGGTTAGCAAGTAGAGGAAAGCTGACGACTGATTATAGAATACAGTCGATGTAAAACTCTTCCAACTATTCCAAGAGAATTGATCTTTATTGGGGTGATTCAAAAAAATGAAATACCGAACTGTGACCATCATTAATAAATTAGTCGCCTTTATTTAAGTAATAAAGAAAGCAATATGCGTTACTTAATCACTGTCGATATGAATTGCAAAGAAATAAACAATAAGGTGATGACAAAATAATAAAATAATTATTTAAATAATAGAAAAATTAAACAAATGAATAAAAGCAGCGAATTCTTGTGCATATGTAATAGCAACTTAGTGACAGCTGAGCAATAAACGATAAACGAGGAGCAATTGCAACAAAGCTGACACCATTAAAAGGTTCAAATGAACTTAGCCCGTGAGGAAACACGTCGGAGATGGGGATGACAACGATTCTTTGTTACCAGCTTACCTTCGACTTGCCTATGACGATTCCGCCGAAGAGAACCTTCGTCCTGGTGAGAAGAAAGCATGGGATACCAAGGTGTCATCGCTCACAAGGACGCAAAAACAGGCTTAAGGGTCCATTCGTATTAACACGGACAGATACTACTTCCAAATATTTCTTAACTAAAAAGAGATCCCAAAGCCAAATTACAATGAAATGAAGCTGGTGGAATTCTTGAAGCTATACCAACCTGCTTGTTTTCATACATCTTCACTGCCTTCGCCGATACTGTCCCAGAATACCCTTTAACAATTTTCTTTGATCATCAAAGCAGTTAAAATATCCTGCCCTCCTAGATACACACACCTGTTACTGCCGCTGCCACATAGACTTCATTTTTTGAGCTCTGCAAATAAACAGGTGTAACATGTGTCAAACGTGACAACGGTACGCTCTTCCTCGATGCCCTTGCCTTGTTCCAGATAGACCCTGCTTCCTTTCCACAGCGGAAGTGCAAAAGGTGGGAACTGAGGTGGGGAAGGGTGAGGTGGAAAGGTGGATAGGAAAGTTTCAGCCTAAAAAGAGATTTCATTCCTCACTCTACATTCCACTGATCCTTAAATAAGGCCATGCCGGTTCACAGATTACTTCACTTTCCCTCCGTCCACACCACCTGAAAAGAAAATCTGGGTTCATGATGGGTATCCCACATCTGATTTTGATCGTTTCCGATCCGTAAACCATGGCATACTCGAGATCAGTGTGCTTCACTTCGAACCCACCCACTTGTCCGTCTAGATCTCGAACTGACTGCGTGATAAACAATTCGTTACGAAAGATGCTTCTCTTGCCAAAGCCAATTCAGCTCATTTAGTATAACTTCTAAACAAATTAAAATGGGTGCATAGGACACCTGTCCAGGTGAAAGTGATTGCACCAGGTTTAATCCTCCCCGACTGATAAGGACAGCTTGTCACGCTCGAAAACAATGAAAAAACCACGGAGGGATATTTCAGGGATGTAGGGGAGATCCACTGTTTTCTCTATAGATCTGAGTTAAATGCGGTTGGGACCGGACTGAAACTGTTTCCATATGACCGCGAGCTAAACCCACCCATATTACCGCGAGCTAAACCCACCCATATTACCGCTGAATCTTCTAGAACGTCTAAAATTAAAAAAAAAAAAACCTGTCGATCCTAGCTCCCTCCCGTACCCCTTTCCCTTCAAGTGAATTCACCGTGGAGTTTTAATCAAAAATTTTCGATCTTTCCACGTTGTTCTATATATCCCTTATGGAAATACGTGGAATCGTATAAACAAAGTACATGAGTAACCGTTCTTCACGCATCTGATACACGCTTCCCAGCGGGAAGAATTCGTCCCACATAAACATATAGTCTCTTCACCTCAGGTGCTAAAAGAGATGCTCGATCCCACATACTCGGAACCACCTTAGCAGGTAGAATTCCCTCCCTCCCCTCCCCCCTACCTAGTTTAAGAAAGATGGATGACACTCCTGCGCTTATAAATCTGATATCGACCAATAAAAAGCGTCAGTTTCATAGAATGGAAAGCTCACTTCTTAAGTGCGATGAGTAAACTCGCAATCGGGTCAATTCGCTTTCATATAAAAATACGCAAATTTCATAGATAGAAACTTAATCTTGAATTAATTCCAAGAGAGATCTTTTTTTACTCTTATATAAACCATGAAATACTCTCAAAGAATTGCTTTATTTCCACTCAATAAAATACAAACAAAAACAATTAAATAAAATCAAATAGTAGAAATAATCAAAACAAGCTCTCCATAAGCATAATTTTCTTTAAAGAAATAATAATTTACAAATGAGGTACCATCAATTTTGAAATATTGGCGCATATTAGATGTGAATCGATCGTCTATAAATATCAAAACCACAACCAATATCACTAATTAAGAACACCACTTTCTTATATTTAAATAAATTCCTCAACAAATTCACTAAATCAAATGCATAAAGTCCCTTTTATTGACACGTTGAATCGAAACTTTCTTGTTCAAAAATGTTCGCCATTCAACCCATCACCAGGTAAAGTCTCAAAACCTTGAAACACTATGCTTCTAGGTACATCAATTAAAATTCGTAAACTTCAACGAAATAACCTGAAACATTCTCTAAACTTTTAAGCACTAACATCTCTCTATTCCTCTAAATTGATTTGTGTATATTTCCATAACTTCGACGCCTTATTTCAAGAAAATTTCCTTTCGACGAATAAATGAAATACGAACGAAAGGTCAATCATAGATGAATGAAAGATTAATCCATCAAAAAAAAAAAAAATAAATAAATAAATAAATAAAAAATAAAAAACAAAATAAAATAAAAGCCGCATAAATTTGAATAAAACCCGCACACTGTAATATAAAACAAACTGAAGAAATATTTCATTAATCGAATTCAATCAATACAACATCAAATATCGATGCATTCAGCAGCAATTTTGATATAAAAATAGTCCCCTTCTATAATTTTCCCGTTCTCCTCCATTCCCCCATAGAGATTTCGTGGTGCAAGGAAAATGCCAGCAATTTTGTATAGCAGAATGAGACCATCCACTGTCAATTTTTGACCCATATACTCTCTGCCATCTGCTATTTACCCTCTGCTACCTACCCTGTCATCTGCTACTTACCCATCAATCTGCTACTTGTCCTGCCATCCGCTATTTACCCTTGACCGCTATTTACCCTTGACCGCTATTTACCCCGCCACGTGCCATTTACCCTCTACCACTTACCTTACCCTCTGTTATCTACCCCTAAAGGGGAGTGAATACAAATGGACGCGATAAACAACCCTAACCAACGGAAGGTAACCGACTTAAAGCAAATTAAGGTACACATCTATTCAATACTCGGAATTCAATCTTTCACTATTCCATAAGCGACTGGACAGAAGAAATGACCAATGGTCACCAATCATATAAATTCGGCACATTACAATGAAATTCGAAATGTAATATTAAAACGAATGAAGTCATCATTTAAGAAAAACCAAAATAAAAGCGTTATGGACCGCAATACCTATATAATGTAAGCATAGAGGAAAAACATGGTATGAACGATAATAAGCAAACAAAGCAAGCGAAAAAACAACGAATATAAAAATAATATGGGTTTACAACTCAACAAGCATTATCGAATTCTTTGAAGAGTGAAAAGCTTCAACAGGTAACTTTACGGAATCCCCCCCCATTTATGATATGCCAGCCGGTTGAAGATACAGTAGCCAGTCGATCGACATCTACAGCAAAATACTGACTTAATTATTATGATTTTGCATAAGCATTATTCAAAAATAGGCATTCCATATCATAATTAACCGAGTTTAAAATTATTCCTCAACGTGTTTCAACTAATTTGCACACCTGTTCAACGCTCACTTTTTGCACTTGTAATGCAACTCAGAGAGGAATCACAAATAAAAGAGCAAAGAACAAAATGGTACATGAATCAAAGGTCAACGATGCATATATCTAATTCGCATCAATCTGCCACAAATAGCTCCTTGTTCAAATGAATAAGGTGACTAAATAAAACGTTTTTAACACCTCTGATATCAATTAGCTCATTATGAAAGCGTTTATTATAAAGAAAAGCAATAATAATATACACCGTAGTTCTTAGCTGAATTATATATGGAAACATCTTACTAATCGATACCTAATGAAGTGGAGCTCCGGTCGGTATTTGGCAAAGAAGCGAGTTTACGGTGATGCACTGCGATTCTTGTTGCCCTTTTTCAGTGAGACGGCATTTCGCTTGTTCGCATTTAATCGTCCCACATCCGCCGACTTCAATAATTGCCTATAAAAATTGTTGATTTGAAGATGAGAGCTTAGTGAAGCATTTACTCGATGAGGGCTTTCTGGGATGGGAACATCCTTTACATGCGACGAGGTCTTCCTAGGATAGCAATCTACCTCCTTTCTATGATTGGGCTATGATGAAAACCTTCGTTTTGCTGCTTTTAGGAAACGTTTTCCTTAAGAACAACACGGAAAACAACATTATTAGTGCAATTTTCGTGATCATATTACCTCCCCTTGCACCCTATAACAGCATATCAGTGAATTCCTACAACAGTTCGGTAAGAAAGGGTTTACCGGTGAGGTGTTCACTAAAATATTTCTCCTCAGAGTGGCAAACCAAGATGTCAGATGGGATACTATGTTGGAAGGCTGCAATCTGTGAGCATAGATTCCACCGGAGGATCATGAATCAGATGCTTTACCTGATTTAATCAAGTATTACCGCAAAAACTGGGCTAAATTATTTGCTATGAGTATGAAAGCTCTTTCTTATATAAATCGTTAAAATGTTGACGTTCGTGATAAACAAATAATAAACAAAGAGGTACCTATAAAATCCAGCCTTAGCGTGCTCCCTTCGCCCTTCCGATCCTCGTCGACGAGTACCATTTGCGCCGATTCCTTTTGTTGTGCGGGTCTTCGCTAATGCTACAGCAAGGGAGGGTTTTTTACGAGGAATACCCGCATCAACAAGCACAGTTTTTCGAAGTGATCCTACTGAATTGCTGACCGCTGATCTTCTACTAACTTGAAAGTCCTTGCTTCCAGAATCGTCGTCTCTTCGTATCTTTCCAGGATTCCCCTCTGATGACTTCGATAGTCGTTCTGATGAATCTCCAAGGTTTCTTTTCATCATCATCGTCGCATTTCTGCTTATTTGAGGTATTAAAGGATGTCTTCCAAGATCATATTCACTCAAAGCGGCCGGTACTCTAGTTGGTCTCCTTCCCAGACGCATCTGGCCATACTCTTCTTCCTTATTATGGGATGTTTCTGTGGCAACAATGCGATCCTTAGGTCTTTCATTAGTACTACCTTCGTTGATAGAATGATTCAAAGGCTTTTTTCTAGAAAACGATGCATACGTCCCCTTCTTACCACTTCTGTTAAACTTAAGACTTTTATCTATGACTGATCGAGTTGAAAAGATAATATTACGGTCACTTTCCGTGTCTTTAGAATGTGGTGATGAGGGAGTACTCTCAAGATGACAAGTTTTTACCTGTGATTTGGGGATGTGTCTAAGCCATTCACGTGGTAACGCGAACTCTTTGAAGGTACCTGGTACTGAGTTGACCAGTGTCCACTGCGCAAAAGGGTCTGTCTTATTCGCACCAGCCAAACATCGACCAGCTGGACGACGATTATTACCACGCTTCCCATTGCCGGGCAGTTGTTTGTCATCGTCATCATATCTGCTAAGAATGATCGAACGTGTGCGCTTTCTTGGTGATCTACCTGATAGCAGCGTTTCAGGTAGGTCTCTTGACATAGTTCTTTCCTTACATTCACCCGAAGGATCTCTCGACTCCGACGACATCCTTCTGCCAATGTCTTTTCCTCCAGTGTCGCTTCCTTCTTCGATGAGATTCCTTCGTGATGCTTCGTCTCTCACCGATACGAGCTTCTGTGGTTCACGTTGCGACTCCGCTGTACTACATTCACCACTCAAATAGTTTTGTTGGTTCTCTTGCTGGCCCGTCAGTCTCGGTGAGGATGGAATCGACAGACGGCCAGAGGATGTGCTCCTGTTTGCTGTGTTTAATTCCGTTATGATACCTGCAACAAGCACCATTTTAAAATGAAAATAATTCACATCACTCCTCAATTACAAACTTTTTCTGCGAATTTCTTCCTACAAATAAACAGTGCTGCAGGGAATGGCAAGATATGGACTTTTGTAATTAACTGTCCACCTGTAATTATGCCTACCTGTTTAATAAACTTCCAGTAAATAAATGAAAAAAGGGAGACAGTTCGGGCGTATTTGTTTGGTTTGATCGCTTGAGGATAACTTCTAAAAATATTAATTTTTCTTAAACGGCTGGTTGCAAAATGCAGTCCAACTGGTCGAAGAGATTTCAGACATGTTGAAATACCTATAACAATTCATCACTCATTCCGAAGATAATAAATCGGCATGATTATATGGGTCCGCATTGTTTGCTATAGATTGCATTCATTTAGTTTTATTACACTTATTAACGAGTTGAAATTTTTATAGAAATTAAAAACAAAATATTACCACAGAAATTCTTTCTTATTATCAAATTGTTATCAGTACAACAAAAAAGTGAATTATCACTTAATTCAAAAACGATGTTATAAAATCGATGTCCCTCTTTAAATAAAAAAATCTCATAGAATGTAATGTGCCCACGCTTAACAGTGAATCCGACATAAATTACAGTGCTTTAGTTGTGGGAATGGGATAAGGACTCATACCTCTACCTTCTGTCCTTTTGTCCTTACCTACACCCCCTCTTATCCTTCTCTTTGTCCTTCACAGTACCTAGTTAAGGTCACCTTGCAATTACAGTGCCCATATTCTTCAAAAAAAAAAAAACAAACAAACAAAAAAAAAACGCTTACCTCCACCTTTCGCCAACAGTGCATAGTTGATTTTCTTCCTTGGTCGTCCTGAGGATCGTTGCATCAGTCACAACGACCACAATTAGACCACGTGAATGAATAAACGTGAACAACTATTTGACGGTTAGGTATATTCACTGAAAACATATGTTATCAAAAATTGTGGCAATGCTTGATATTAGGAGGCGAAGTAATGCCCAGAGATGCGTTGATGAAGCTTTGGAAAGAAATTTATGCAGCTTCTACTCTCCTCTAGCTATCAGGTATAATAGCACGTACACATAGGCACAACTGCACACAAATATACGCACGCCACACATCCACGTGACTGACTACATGACAAATATAGAAAGAATGGTTAACGGTATAGGTGACATTCCGACTTTAACCATTCTACAGCCGGAAGAAAGGGTATGCCCTCGACAGGAAAGCTTAGCCTCCACAACACGAAAAACGTGAGCAGGAAAGGAAGCTCGGAGGAGGAGCCAACTGACTGAAGTGGTTTTATTATATTTGTGAATAAAATGACTGATTGTCGAATTCCTTCCTAATGACTAATAAAAATCAATCCGGTCACTTTATTTCCTCCTCCCAGCCTTCCGGACCAATTTCCGGACGTATGGCCGAGTTGTGGCTCAAAATATACCAATAACCCAAGCGTCTCCCCATTTTCTACCAATGATCTGGTAAAACATGGCGTATTAAGCGTCCATGTAAAGCTGTAATATTGCGTAATGACATGAGCAAATAAAAGAACTACCTCATAGGGATATATATAGCTTGAAAATAATGTCTAATAGCCGAGTGAATACTTGAGAAGTTTTCATAAAATTTTCTTTGAAGGACCCACCACCTTTGAGATGAGGTTTCCAGGATGACCTACTTGCAAAGTACTGTTTTCACCTCAAAAACTTTCAGGAACAGTTTCCAGAAAAGAGCAACGTTTTGCGACAATATATTTACCGTTCTCAACGAAGAACTCACCACGTTCTTATCGATAAATACTACTCATCTTACCTAAGATACCATTAATAAAAGGCACCTACTCGAGCATAAAACACTGCCTTCAAGCAGAAAACCTTGTATAGCAATGCCTTTAGCTCCTAACAGGGCCACGTTTCAGGTGTATAGGCTACCATTTCTGGCTATTTCCTCTCCGTAAAACCTTGAGCAAAGAAACCTATGAAAATTGCTCCCAGTTCCCGAACAGTTCAACTATTTTTAAACAATTCAACTCGATAATACAATGAACCTAATTAAAGTATTATATAATTAAAATCAGTTTCATTTACCTGAAGTTGAAAAAAATCTTTTATTAAACTAAATAAAAACTGAACTGAGGCATCAAAAAATTGAATAAAAAATTAGAAAATTCGGACAGCATTTTGGCACCCTCGATCGATTTCGACGAACACACAACCATCAATGAACGATGATGCAATATATAAGCGCTCATGTAGATATCAGTTCAAACATACGATGCACTAAGAAATCACTTATAAAAATATATACATTTAGAATCACCCCTCTTCAACTTAGTACAAGAAAAGTGAATGAGGCTCGATCATAAATGCTTTTTATGTTCTATTCCGATTTCCACCGTATCGCAGGTGGACGGTGAATTTTACATCTGCCGGTTGGCCCGCTATTGGCCTGAAAATTGATAGGCTACAAATCTTGGCCAATTCTTTTTTTAAACTAAAAAAGTGGTTTACTAAAAAAAAGTTTTTAAGGCTAAGTTTTATTTCTTAAACTTGCAACACTGCACACACATAACTATAGGCATGCGGGTCCCACCGTGCATGTTCACAGGTATAGGTAAGCGGTTCCTATTACCCATACTCACGGGCAAAGGTACGCCGGCGGTCCTACTACACACACTTACAGATCTTCTCGAAATAAAATTGCATTTTTAACTCGTCGCGTGTCTGTCTGTGTCTGTCCGCATCTGTCTGTTCACTTCATACATGCGCATGCGTATATGTGCGTCTGAAGACTTCCTCACTTTATTTATAAACAGTCTATGTGGGCAGTGAATACAGGTGTAACATACAAATTATATATAGTAAGTTAACAACCTACAGCACATTAAGATATAATATAAGAAACGGTCTGTCACTGCTGCATAATATTCACAGCAATTCAAGTAGAATGCTGCAGTCTAAATACCCCTCATAAAAATAAGGTGGGTGATGGTATCTCTTGGAAGTAGAGGGTACACACCTTGTAACACGTTGCCACTACCTCAACTACTCTTAACCTCTACAAGTAATTCTAAAGTAATGTCACATACCTATGACCTATCGCCCAAACTGAATGAATAGAACTCATATATCATTGCGTGCAGAAATAGATAAGTAGTTTTTTCACAAAGGTTTTTTACAACACTCTGCCTATATGCTTTGAATACGACTCCATACTGTTAACTTATTACTTCAGCTCAAAAGTAAACCAGTATACTTCACATGCAATGCAGTACGAAGGGTGGGCCATTTGAAACATCTCCCCACCACAAATGCTTTGCGCTGCATAGATCATCTCAACAGTATCCGAAATTCACGACGCAATGCCGTAATGCGGGCAGAAGACATACCTTATAACCCTTGTAGATAAAACCACCATAATATGCGGCTTCCCTCAATCTACGGCCGTTGTCCTTGAGGTCTCATTCAATCCCCACGATTAAGGGAAACATGCCTTGGTATCCCGCAGCGTTTGTTTGGTACTCGCAGATTTCCATCAACCGAATCGAGAAAAACGCTCTAATAGAATGCGGGCGCGAAATAGCAGTTTGAAAGCTGAACGGTTGCGGTTCCGATATATTGTGCAAAGGTACGATGCATACTAGAAATATGTAGGTATTCAATTGGTTTGGTTCGCAATTGTATTTGAAGGATGCAGGGGTGTAAGCTAGTAGGGGAGGGGTGGGGCGGGGGGGGGGGGGAGATCCGGCACTATTGCAGGCAACGATAGTACCCCGGTTGTAAACCGCAAACGTTCTATTGACACATTACTTGCATTACTTTTTATTTTATTTCGGATAATACCAACAAATTCGACGCAAAAAAAACAAAATGAAAACACATCAACAAACAATTAAAACATTTTCATATTTACGGTGTATATATATCATATATGCACCTTATTATACAATATATACTAAGTAAAGAATAGAGGGGTGCAATAGGTTAAGAGTACGAGGTGAGATCTGTACGATACAGTGGTCTGTGTGGACTACCGTTTACATTCACCAGAGAGCTGATTTAGACCTCCTATGCTTTGACCATTCTTCATTATGTAGTGGCATTCGCTTCATTTATTCTGAGGACGTCAAAAAACCTAAGTTAATAAAAACACATCAAAAATGACCTTGAAATGGTGGGCAAACCCGTTGGGCATCATGGCATCTCGTCGTTGAATGCATTTAATTGTGACACAAGCGGAAAACCTTCGATTTTTAAAGCTCTGTCTAGTTCTACACTCCCTTATTTCTAGTTGAAATCCTCGAATCCTTCTTCGAAATTGTTGAAAGCGGTGTAGAATCTGACGGTTACATTAAACAGCAAGCTTCGGCCGCCTTTTCCACATCAACGAGCTTCGGCACTCCACTTATTGCATCCATTTGCCAACCATCTGGCTGCAAACGTTAATCTTATCGGAACGAATATCCACAAATACGAGGTGTAACTGGTGGTAACGAGATGGAAATGAAGTATCAATTCTTCCGAAATGAACATCAAACGTGATTCCTAATGCCTTCGATAATATACAAAGGAAACTTTTTGTGATAAAGAAGTAAATATTTAAGAAATTTGCTTCAACGTATAGTAAAAAATGGTCAAATTGGTGTTCGCTTACCATACTTCCGGTAAGTTCTTCAGGAGGATAGCCGTAAGACTGCAGTTGCATCATCAGTAAACTGAGCTTTTGAAACCGTTTTCCGATTTCATCCTGAATCCCATTAAAATAAATCCCGAAGGTCAAAGATTAGGAAATATTGTCCACCTCTAAATGTGGGTAGGGCACCGATTTGTATGTTTTTCGGTTTGACTTCCTTTCCGTTTTATGAAGTATAAAAAAATAGTTAGAAATGTTCGGATATGCAAATTGGTTTGCATCATGCCTTAGGGTCTCCTTTAGGGTTTTATTGAAGTTTCTAAATCTACGCAGTGAATGAAAGTGATTTCAAACTTCAAACTGAAACTAATCCATAACGCTAATATACAAATAAGCTGGACAATAAACGCATCCCTACAATATATATATATATATATATATATATATATATATATATATATACATTTGTATTTATATATTCACATATTTAGAGTAATTCATTAACGGCGATGAAGCGCCAACTAAACTTCCCCATGAGTGCACATTTCAAGCGGATAACAATCGAAAGAACCAACTTGTGTGGCTGCGCTCTCGTCAAAATCCCTTTCATATTCGTCACAGATTTTGCCAAGGATGACTATCTGCTTCTCGTATCGCGCCCTTGTTCCTCCATCCAATTCGTCTGCATGATCCTTTATATAACCCGGGAACTGCAATGAATATAAGTCCTCATTCCAAATTCATCTCGCTTCTCTATTACTTTATTTTATCGACACTATTTTACAGAAGGAAATTGTTTTGAGTTGAATGATATTAAGATATTTAGCCCAATAAATAACTTTTTCTATGAATACTTACCGCATCAAGAAGTTGTTTTATTGACGGATACATCATTTCCTTGGAGAATAGTGTGCTCACCACATTCATGAGTGGTTCGATAGGGGTCTTGCCATCAGGTGCTAACGCGGCCATTCCTTGTTGTACCTCCTCTTCAGATCTGCCACGCTTAAATAGTCACAATATGAGCTTATTGTTTTATACTTTACAATATTTACTTACATGTTTAGCTACTTAAAGGTATCTCATCTATACAAATAGCGTCCAGCAAAACAGTAGATGCCACACGAAGCACGCTGAATATCTACAGCATTCAGAAGTCACAAATTATAGATACATCAGTCACTTGCAGTTACTTTAAAAAATACTGACTGCTACTTTCGGTAAAGAAAGCGACAGCATGAATGGATGATTATTAATTATAAACAATTTAATCACTAATACGAATACAAATTGAAACTTATTGAATATCAGTGATAGATATCTAACTATATGCTTCACAGGTATGCATAAGAAAGTATGAAACAACACAATAACTTACAACAACTTTTGCGGTGTTTTCAGAAAGAGCGACAAGATCCTTGAGGAATTGTTTTGCTTCAGCTTTCTCTGCTTCATCACCCTCATCGCTTGTTGTTGCCTTTTCGAGAGCTTTTTGCTCAACGCTAATTAGTGCTTCAAGCATTTCCTCAAAAATTAGCTATAAATAATGCAGAAATGGCATTTTTTCATCTCTTTTCCGCTCGTGAGATAAAGGAGATCTATAAGAGGAAGAACATACTGCAACAGATAGATTGCACTAGGAAGGACCGCCAATCATTGCCTACATTTTTTTAATATACTTTTAAGCTATATAAAACCTAGCCAATATTTACCATCCCCACAATGAAATATTCAAATATTTTTACTATCAATCAATACTCCATCCCAACATTTAAGTAGAACTTCTGCTCGAAATTCTCCCTAAACAAGCTCCGATTATTTTGAAGCAAGTAACTGTTTTTTTAATATTTATTCATAAAAGGAAATAAAAAAATTATACCTGGAAATTATTAGCTGCCTTATGAGCAGCTTCTTGATCCATTGTTTCCATTAAGGCATCCAGTTCGTCATCAGTGTTTTTGATGGTACCGGGTTCTTAAAAAACGAATATTCACTACGATTAGAGTAGTTCTTATCGATTCCAATGAAATTAGAAACGTCTCGAGGAGACATTTCAATCGGCACTATTCCAGTTCGAGTTTTCTATAAAAAATATAAAATACAGTAGTTCCATCACAGTACAGAAAAGCGCTCATTCGAAGTAACACAACGACTACACTCAGGTGTAATGTTAAGATTGTTTTATATTGGAATGCTATCAAAAATGTTTTGAAAGCATTCACACTCGCGATCAGTCATGATGGTCACAGTATGAGAATGAGACGAACGAAAGATCATCTCCAATTTTCGATTTCACTTTTTCCACCGACCAAATAGCTGTCAATAATAATAACAGTAAGTGCAAGAACACCAATCAATATTATTATTTCATTATGTTCTGATCATGACTGAATAAACTTACCGATCTAACCAAAAGCTTACCGGTCAAACCACAAAACATACCGGCATAAGCAAAAAACTTACCGGTCTAACAAAGAACTTACCGGTTTAACCAAAAAATTCACCGGTCTAATCAAAAAACTCACCGATCTGATTAGAGTCTTCTTTGATATCCTCCTTACATTCGATGATTTCTTTTGTTCCATCCATTTTCCTAAAAAGTAAATTATGAAAAAAAAAAACTCAGAAATTTAGCTCATATTTACATTGAAGTGAAGACGCAATTTAAATTGCTTTATTGCAGCAATTGAAGAAAGTGAGCGAATTGTTGTTCGGCGAATGCAACAACTTGCCCGACTTAATGAAGCGATCGCAGAATAGTGTTCATTCTATTTGAAGGTACTCAATGCCTCCCTATATGATTTCAATGGAGATCGATTTGAAGCATTCACATCGATAGAAAGGATTTACGCTGTGCTCATATGAATAAAACGACCACTCAATCAAACTATTTCATAGAATGACATACCACCTCAACATACACGATTCACCCATCGAAATGAATATCGACTAGAGAATATGCACTCTACTCGCTATCAGCAATGTAACCAATCATACGTGAGTCATTATTCAATGAAATAAATTAGACCCTGTCTCGACGGAACACTAAGCCTAATCAATTTTATTACAATATTATAAACTTGCATTAAATAAGATGTAAAAGTATTCTACAAACATTTCCAATTTGCAATAAACAATAAAACGACCAACTGAAAAGGCTATTAATTTAGGGCAACGTTGTTGAAGGAGGCACAATGAGGCCTGTAGTAGACGAAAATTTTCAGCAACAACCCATTCGGAGCAGAAAAAAGTGTATTCATTGAAGCAGCGCTCGCAAATCGATGTGTGCGGGATTGGGCGGCTGTCGATCAATTCGATCAACATTTTGGTCGATTGATCGATCAATCGATAACTTCTGATCGCTGAAGTGTTGTTGTGGTGCAACGAAACCTTTGCACGTATGGTGTTATAGCAAACTGTACCATACGAATTCGAAGTCTCCAGGACAATTTCGAGCATTTGCTCAGCCTAGTAGTGCATCCTGAATTGATACGGTTGTGGATGCCTATGCTTCTGAGATGGGCTATACGAGGAATGGTAGGATACCTGTTTGGCCACAACTCATCGTTTTGGCCACTTTTTTTCTGCTTAGCCAATCTGCGAAAATGAAAAAAAGCAAATCCCCACAAATGTGTTATGTATGCACGCGTTTTTGACGTCGGCTTCACTCAATGAGAGCATAGAAGGCTTGTCTCAACGGTTGTTTGGCGTTGTCGAAGAAATCGCGCTATCGAGGGTTTCACATCGTCCAAGATTTGGCTTCGAGGGATCATCGACAACCTCTACGGTGGATTTACACGGCAACCAAAATCTTAATGCTCTCATGTTTTTCAAATCTTGAGAATGGTGTTTATTCAACGACGCTTTTTCATGCAGTCCTACTTGAAGACATAATCACTAACAACGCTTCCTATTCGACGAGCATCATAAAATCATTCACCGATAGCCATATACTTGTTGCCACTACTTCAACTGGCGATTCTTCACCCACTTCAAACGGCGTTTTCCTTAATTCTGATGCACTTTTGAGCATAATAACGTACTTTATATGTTCAACTGCGGTGCGGTGCTAATGGTCCATTTAGCATTTTTTATGGTTTATCGTTCAGTTGTTTTGCTGCCACGTCGGTTTCATTTATTGTAAAACCTATGGAATGCCACTTTTTTCTTCAAACAAAAATGCAGTAGATTTTGAGCTTTCGAAACACTTTCAGGGAAGACCTCCCTCCCCTTCCCCCACCACCCTTAATATCAACATCTCCAAAAAGTTGTTCAGTTGCCCAAAATTTGAGATGTCTCTCGATTTAGATATGCTTTCCATTCATAACTTACTAATCCTTACTTCTAGCAGTTGTTATGAAAAGATTGCGCGTCCAATGAATAATTTCCAACTTTCCACTAAAAATTGCTTAGAGTGTGCTCGAAAAATAATAGGGAACTACTTACTTATGATAAAAGTCGGTCAATTTACAAAGGTTCATTTGTTGGATTTAAAGCTTCAATAACTTGCTTTAATCGAGACCTATCAAATAACGAACAGAAACTCGCTTTTTGGAAATTATTTTTGCGGTAGTGGATTGGAAATAGAGATCATAAATGGCTTCATTAGAATCGGGTAAGTATTCACTTTAGGCAAATTTTGTGAGTGGATTAGAATGCATTGAGGGATATTCCATTCAAATATCTGTTAACGGAGCATGAAAAATTTGGAAGCCGAATTGCAGTCGCTGTGAAATGTTTCACTGAGTTGGAATGTGGACTGCAAGATAGATTCTAGGATGTAGGCAATTCCTTCTTTATGACAACGTGCTAGCCGGATGGCAGTAGCGATGGTTTTTTCCATTTGCATGGAATTTATTGGTGATGTGCGAAGGGCTCATTGCTCGAAATGTGGTTTTCTTTGGAAATATGGAGATGAGAGGATGAGACGAAGCTTTCTCTTTATATAAAAATAAAAACACGTTCAATAAATCGTTTGCCTCATTTACTCAGTTTCACCTTTCTAAATGTATAAGATTCGGTATAAATTACTTAACATTCAACCCCCCCCCCCTTCCTTCACCATAAAACTCAAACAGAAAAAACTTTTTATACGCCTGATGCGTAAGAATGCTGCAAACGAAATGATTTCACTCTGAAAGTGGTCCTCATAAAACATCCCAGAAGCATATAATCCTCTACTTCCATCAACGAAATCCACTCATACCTCCGCTCTATCTCCAAAACTTGTGCTGCTGAAGTTTTCGATTTTTCACTACCGGTGTAAGAGTAGGGGGGTGTTTACAGGTCGGTAGGTGGTATGCTGATAGCCAAAAAAATTTATGCTTTACAAGGGTTTATGACCTTCACCTCATTCCTGACGGGGTGCTCATTTTTCCTATACGTTTCCGATAAACTTTTTCAATCGTACAACAGCGTCCTAGCTAGCGGAATTCCAGAGATTTTCTATCGTCTTTTCCCATAAAAAGCATCTCGAACAAAACTTTGGCGTACGATATTTGTGCTTATTTTTCTTTCTTCGGGATGCTTTGGGATATTAAATGGTTTTCTTAAAAAGGCTCTGCGAGGAGAGTGGCATCCTTCTCCTTTTTTTCAAAAGGTTACCCTGTTTCCGAAAACGTTTGAAAATCTAGCATGTCTTTTTTTTACAAATAAGAGACCAACTTCAGCGCTTCCTTTTGTTGCGATCGGCACTGTGTACTATTCGTCACGGACAGACTTCACCGTCCGTTTTCTCGCCAGTGCTCCCAATCCCCTTCCTTTCCCTCCTCCCTCTCCCTCGATGAGGATGTCATGCAGAACTTCACGAACAATCTCTTTTGGAGTTCCTTTCCCACGCTAAATCGAATATGAAGTTTCAACTCGTTCGTAGCAGACAGAAATTCAACTGAGAGCACCCAAAAATGCGAAACTTGACCCTTCTCGCATTTTTATGACTACCTGGGAACCTTTGAACCATAGAGAACTCAGGGTCGAGAAAAGTTCTTTCAGACCATTGGAAATATGTGGACCGCAACTTCCCATTAACGGATAGGAAGAAAGGGGCAGAAGATGGAATATACCGTATACGAATTCCTGATGAAAGAACTCTACGCAGTCTTTGACACGTTAAACTGGAGCATCGATGTCCTTCTGGTACTGAATCTAGTTAGGTAGCATGAAGACTCTGGTGACCTCTACCTTATGTTGCCGATCTGACTGATTGATATACTCAGTTGGCTTGCTGGAATTTGATATGACCGTCTTTTCCTTAATAAACCTTCAGTGTGACTTGTACTGCTATTTGTTTCCTCATGCTTAATAAAGCACAACAATACAACCATCACTTCGATGAAATTACGTAAGCAAATATAAGACGACAAAGATTTATCGAAGAGTCCCTAAATTCTGACGCCATCAAATCCCATAAAGGCACATCCAAGAAGATCCACGTCTGAGCAAAGTTCACTTTCATGCGCGATTGAGAGTGGAATTCGATTCTTGCAATACACTTCTATTTTAGTATAACCCATCAATAATACACTTCATTAATAACAATTGAAGAGCAAAGCAAACAGAAAAGGCGCAAAACCGATCGTACAAAAACGTCCTTTATGTGGGGCCATCTAATCACTTCATTTCCCTTTATTAAAACAACTTTTATAGCGCATAGCAGAGTGAAATGGGACAAACAACGTGCAAAATATGCAATCGGCATATCCCTTTAGCGATATTCAAAAATTTATAGCTTTATAGAATCAGCACGAAAGCTACAGAATCATACGGTTAGCATATAAAGGAATGACTTCAAAAACAACAGTTTTCGATCATTGACATGCTTAACGCAATTATCAAAATACATCCACTTAGACAACTTTTCTACACTTCCATTCCATCACTTCCTCACTTGTTGTTGCCCTTCTTTTTGAGTTGGTCGAAACGCTTGGCCAAGTCATCGAAATCCAGGTCATCTCCAGGTGGCGGGTTTGCGCCACCAGCTCCAGGTGCCGATCCAGCTGGGCCATTCGGAGGTGGATATGCACCTGAGTTGAACGGCGAATCGCTTGGCGGTTCTGGGAAGTCCAATTCTCAAAAAGGATCAGGTCGGACAATGCGTCGAGAATACCATTAAATAATTCAAGACAGACTGCACGGAATACTGTTTTAAATGAAGATCAGCTAAAAATAAGGACACAAATCAACGCAATATCACCACAGCTTGAAGACCTAACAAAAATGCATCGGGCAATATACAAAACATCAGAACACAACTGCACGTAGGACATGGTTCGGCATGAAGGAAATATAAAAGAAAATTTCAAAAAAAGAGGAAAAAATACCAAAAGTTTAGACAGAAAAGAAGGACAAAATAGTTACAGACGATTGACAGAACATGAGAGAGGCAATAAACTGGGAAATAGTGGTGAAAATTTAAAAAAAGAAAGCATTTTGAAAAAGGTTGGAAAGAGCGCACAAAGAGGACAAAGATTTTAACTTAGTGGAAAGTGCATAAACAACTGCTATAAAAGGCGAAATAAGACCAGAAAAAGTTGGGAAGAAGCGGAAAAGGATGGAGAAGAGTGGAAGTTGCAAAAATAATAGAAGGGATCTCGACAGAGTTGGCCAGTGAGGGGGGAATGATACGGAAGAGAACATAGTAAGCTTAGAAAAGACACATATAAATTGAAATGAGTAAGAAAAATAGAAACATTCGCGACTGGATGTAAGGAATTAGAAATGTGGACTAGGATTTCAAAAACTTCCGCTGAAAAAAAAAGGTGGAAAAGAATGAATAACTTGCGATGGGATGGAAAATTCTATATAGGGTGAATGAGCCTGGATAAAACTGGGAAATGTGTGAAAATGTTTTTTTAAAAAAAGAGGAGATTTGAGGGTGGAAAAAGGGGGAAAAGGGGTGGAAAAATCTGGGAGTAGTGGGAGCTAGTGGAAGAATGGAAGAACCCCTAAATAGAAGAAAAGTAGGATCGGGGAAAGTCAAAAAGAGAGGGAAACGACTGGAAAAAAGTAAACAAATAAAAAAAACGACTGAAAAACATTAAGAAAAAGTTAAACAAATTTGAAAAATACCATAGGAAATCGTCTACATCTTCCAACACCTATCGCCCCCTGTCCTTTATCCTATATTTTTCTCTAGATATGTCCCATAATTTTCCACTTATGTTGCAACTAACTACTCTCTTCAAATCCCTGCGTGCACTTTGTAAACTTTTGCATCGCATTCGCAACACGCGTTCACTTTCTTCCAACGCCGTTCCAATTTGCCAATGTTTCCCACCTTTCTGCCTTGTATCCCAGTGTTGTTTCATTTTCTCAGTTTTTCCCTCTGTTCCTCTATAGTTCCCAATCTCTCCTCTTTTTCTATTATTTTCCATCTAGCACCTTTCTGCCACACTTTCATTCTCCATTGAAAAGTTGTTAACTTTAAAACCCTCTTCATCTTTCTCGAATTGTTTGTGTCATTCCTCTAAGATTGCAACCTTCTCCCTAACGTTCTTATCCTTCAGCTACTCTCCCATTTCATCACCACCACCCTTCTTTTTCTTTTATTCAAATGCTCTATTATCATTCTGCTAATAATGGCTTTCTCCAACTTTCGCCTTCTTTTTCTGCAAATTTTACTCATTTCTATTGCGTCCTAATTTCTCACGAACGAAAGCTTTATCAATATGGCTTTACCGATGCTATCGCTCACCCGATGTGTGTATCATGCGCTGGTCAGGTACGTCCGCAGTACAGCCCGGCATTCCTATATTTCGTTGAACCCGGTGAGGCGCTTCTATTCTTCATCCGAACCCATTAGCTTCTATAGCTTTAAACCATAACGAGGGGAGGTTTTCATGCAACCTCTTCAGAAAAATCGGATCAGAAGGCGACATACCATCTGGCGACATTTTATGTGGTAGAGGTCCTGCAGAAGCTGGTGGAGCACTCGGAACGCCAGTATTCGGAGACGGCTTCAACTTCGTTATGTCATCGCTGTCTGAACTCGTCTAAAATAAAACAACACAAGCCATCTATTACATTGAAGCCTGCCACTTTCTACACATTTATGAGAGTGCTGACCTCATGCCACTGTTGTTTTCGATAATCCCATCAAACTTTTACTGCATGTTCCCTCAGAAAGATTTCTTTCTAAAAACAAAATATTTGAAAATAAACTTCGTCTATTCGCTAAAGTTATTAAAATTACTGAAAAGAAAGAACGTTTTCTTTCTAAGTGGATCTACGCTTTCAAAAACTACAAATATGGCATCAAAACGTCATACAGTATGACAGAAAATATAAAAGCACTTAACGCAACATGCTTCTCTACTAGCGACAACAGTTTAGCCTCAAATGGGTAGCGCATTTCACACCGATATGCACTATCCACGCCTTAAATAGTTTACAGATCCCGAAAAGATTGGGTCGAGCTAGCTGAGCATTCAGCTAAGATCAACGTTTACAATGGGTATAAGGCGGCACGGTGTGATGAGGACTTTTTCAGAAGCTCAAAAAAAGTGTAGAGAAAAAGGAACATTCATATTAGAGATTTTTCAACGTATCTTCAAATTCAAAACTTCCCACATCACGTGTTCTTTTGTTTCATGCATTATGAGACCCACTTGTGAGATCTACAACCACCTACAACTTACAAAAGGATATTCAAAGCTCCACGCCATCGCCAAAAAAACAGCTGGAAGGGACGATTTGCAGGCTCTACATGCTTCGATCAGGTCCTATATGTTCAGCGCAACGCTTCTTTATTTGTTGAGCAAAGTCATCCTATCCAACAACATCAATAACTTTTACATGGGCCGTTTCATGGAACCAGAAGTGCCTTTCACGTGAACAACACGTGCTCCAAGGGTGGATACAGATGTATCCCAAACGCACAAATATATCATCAGTGGAAAATGCCACTACTCACGAGAAAATAATGAAAACACAATGAGCAAACTTGGCTGAGTCGTGGGTAATTGAACGGCACATCAGCTGCTCCATCATTGTGTGTCCGCATCTGTGGAAGCGGCGCTTTGTAACCGTCGGTTCCTCCGCCAAGACCGTAATCACGTCCTCCATAACCACCCGAACCAAACCCTCCCGGTGGTGGTGGCGGTGGACCAGGATAATATCCTAGAAACAGGATAATATTAAAAAGACCGCTTCTCAAAGAAGAAGCCACAATCAGTAGGATGAAAACAGGAAGCGGAGATCTCTTCCTGAAGAATGCCATCTATGAAAAACAGAAGAGAACTGTAAAGGAATCTTTTTTTTTTGTAATGTGAAGAACGGCTCCAACGATGGTGGCCATTCGTGAAAAAAAAATCATTTTATAATCAGGAAAACAAACCGAATGCCGATACTCATCACACAATCGAAGATGAGAAAAGGAAAACTGGTAAACTGTCTGAAGCACCCCTTTTGGGCCTGACAAAGAACAACAATTATTAAACCCGAACACGTTTCTCGGACTTTTCATCGAGGATAAAACATACGAACAACCTTATTTCATCCTCACAAAAACCTCTATACCCGTCAAAAGTTGGCTCTTCTTCGACGACTTCCAGTAAACATTTTCTGACAACGCTAAGAATATATGACAGGTTACAGATTAAATCGCAAAAAGAAAAAAACCGTCGAGATTACAAAGAACTAAACCGTCCTTTCAAAGATACAAGTTAACAAGCGAGAGGCTATCAATGATTAAATAATGCCCTTGCAAAAAAGGTGCCTAAGGACAGCACTCAAAACTTTGCAGCGCTCTTTTTAAGACTGTCCCTGCCATCAAAGACAATGACAAAGGCGAAACATTCCACCACCCTTCCAAAAATGATCTGATCCATAACATAAGTATGAGTGCATAACTCATGTTAAAAGGCAATATTACTGTAACCCCATTAACGAACCAGACGGGACTCAATTGCCAAATTTCGTGCAAAAAGAAGACAGCTTTTCTTCCAGCAAGTCTAATAGACACCTCCTTCCAGATTCATAGTAGGCATGAAAACAACATCTACGAAGATGTTAACAGGTGGAATATACTCCAATTCTATGCTGCCACCTTGCTTTGCGGGCAACACACTCCCAGTCCCCGGAAGATTCACATCACTTAGCCGTGATCCTTGATCTGTTTATGTTGAACATAAAAGCATTATGTGCTGCGCATCAAACATGCTCCTCTCAAGTGTCACAATTTGCCTGTTTATTATACACTTTTGAGATACGGACCCCTACTGACAGCCTAGACTAGCCCAACCTCCATCACATTTTGACATCCAGTCCATGAATCGAAAATCGAGCAACAGCTAAACGACACCCATGTGTAGTTCCATCCTAACAGCCACATAAAGCCCGATTCTAAATAGGTACTTCCATGATGCATGGCCATCCTTTCAGTTATACTGCTTGATCACAGCAATAAAAAATTCTTAAAAATAAGGAAAGTACGACGAATTGTTCACTTATTCTTATGAACAGTTAGTTGAAAACAAAGCTTACTCCCAGAAGCATTTCCATCGGGCGGTAGACCAGGCGGAGGTGGAGCGCTGTTGACATCCTGGTTGCCTCCGCCTGGATACATCCAACCGTACCCTTGCTGAAAATTCGAAGCTAGTTTCTTGGAGAAATGCACCACTAGCTTTCAATCTAGATGAAGTTAATTTGACGATCATTACAAAGGAAGAGGGATTGTTTAAACAACTTTATTACTTGAAAGGCCTATTGAAGTGCCTTCTGCTAAAAGAAGTAATGGAAACCTCCAACTCTCGGGACTCTTACTTCTTCTTCAAGTAAACCTGAGATGAAAACAATTCTCGTGTCAACTTTTTCTACCTATCAACACCGCGCTTCTTCGCAGGTGGGAAAAGCTCTATTTTGTATTACTTCCGCTCAATGGCGACTTCCCTGTCTCATTCCCAGCATTTTTTCCTCGAAAACTCTCCATTCCCTTTCAAAAAAAAACCAAAAAATAAAAAATAAAAGGTAACAACAAAAATCAACCTAGTGTGTCATTATGAGTTTCTTTCTTCGGGATCATCGCTTTAACGACACACTATGCACAGTCATTCATGCTACTCACTGCCATTTAACAGTGAAACTGCACCCTCGAATTTCCTATTTCCAGTATTTCCAGCTACGTCGTTGTATCTCGCCCACAAAAACTAGTGCACCCGCATTTCAAAGTAAACTACTGGAAGGACGTAATCATTAATTGAGAAGCAAATTCCTTCCCAGACTCATTGGGGATTTCTTTATCGGTTTCTCTTGACATGCAGCATTCTTTGCCGGGTTTTGGAATGTTTGCCCAAAAATACTCCATGAATGAACTAACGTATATACAGGAAATCTTTTTTTCCTGAGAATACTTCCGGGGGAAATTGGGAAAAAATTTGAGCTGATGCATTAAAATGGAACCAAGACTGCGAGCAGCCCTATAAAAATAATTTTGAAAGCTGGAAGAAATAAAAAAATTGCTGCAATTTCATGCTTTACAGAATGACTGAAAAGCGGTGCGCAGCTGTTCAATGCTACAGATACTAGGGATGAAATTTAGCAATACGCAGATCAGCACGGAAATCCATCTGATACGGCCAGCAGTGGATGCCTGATCCTGATACTTCTGGATGTAGAGTAGCGACGTCTTGTGCAATAATACCATGAAAACATCTTGTTTTGTTCTCAGGCAATCCCGTTTCAAAGCATGACCCTACCTATCCTTGAGTGTTGTCACTTTAATGTGGCGTTTATTTATGCATACTACCTGCGCAATTAGGAGTCCGTGAGTCCGTTGAGTGGATCTGCGAAGAGGAACAGGGGAAAAGAACATCCACGACGGACCAGCCAACACTGAACTCACAAAAGAAAATCACTGAGCCAAAATCAGTGCATTTTGCAAATTTTTTGGGAAGGTTTAAGCTTGGGCGTTCACTTTCCTTAATTTTTAATGGCATCGAGCTCGCCTAAAGCTTTCTTCTTTTGTTCTGAAACGTTTTCTTAATTCACTTGTTTTTGCGCTATACTAAGACATCGCTATGACGGGCATCGAACGGGACAAATATTTCTTAGCTTCAGGCGTTTCCATCTAAAGGTTTTTCTAGAACCTACATCAGCCTCTTGACAACCTGTTGCCAGGACGACTCTCCTTGACAACTTGTTGTCAGAACGTCCGTAGCCCGCATTTAGCCTAGCAACACCACATGAGCAATAATTGATAGATATATAAACAATCATCTCGATTTTGAGAAAAAAAATAAACTAGCAAGTTCAGAGTGCAACTTACTCCTCCTTGATTCTTGAAGTCGATTAGCATTTGCTCCGCAGCGGCCACCTCATCTTCGCGCATGACATTTGGGTCCGGTGTGAATGGTATTCCCGCACTCTTCGCGATCTCGATCAGATACCTATAATGTACTATACCTAGTATTAGGATACCTTTTACTCCCTTAGCTTCAATTATGCACAAACACCAATACCAATGTTCAGGAAGAGGTTTATCTCTGAAAAATGTGTTTTATAAAAGATATGTAGGCAAGAATAATGCTTAAATCGGTCAACTTTCTCAAGCCAAGACTGCTAGACAAAGTGCAAACTGCAAGCGCACGAAGAGCACGATGGCAAAGTGAATGGTCGGCCTATCACACTCATTTTATACGCAACCAAACTGAACTTCTCTATCAAAAAAAAGTTATAAGCTTATCCCAGTGGAATTCTGGATCTACTCTGCTGAGTTAACGAATAAAATCCCTTATTTCAACACCAAGTTTACCACCATCCACACCTTCCAAACTTTTGACGCAATCATAACGTTTGTTTTCTCTCAATACAAAAGCGAATCTTTCGCTACAAGACATCAGCATGAGTAAAGCAAACACCATATCCCTCTTCACATACTGTGAAAAAAGCGAACCCGCTTTATGAAAAGTTGCTTATATCAAGCAAGAAAAAGTGCACTGTTGAAGTTCTCAAAGCATTGATTGATTCCTCGCGTGTAAGCACTTTCTCAATACTCGCAGAACCTCCAAATGCGAAAGTTAAGCGTCTTTATGTATGTGATGGTCTCAACAATAGCCATGCATCATGCGATCAACTATAGCCTTGCAGTAATATTCACCAGAACAGACGCAATTATTCCAACAGAAATAAGCAATGTTCCTTTTGAAGCAAATAAGTAGTGGAATCGCTTAAATATTATAGAGGAAATTCAGATGAAAAGGTTTATTAGTGCGGTTAGGAGAATGGGTTCAATTTTGCTCTGTAAGAGACTACTCTCAAGTTACTATCATTTAAACTTCCATAAAAACTGAGTGCCAATAGGGCCTCCATATCTGCGAACTACGCCCTCCTCGTTACCGACAAATGCTGTCTGACGGATAGTTCAATAAAACAAAACGATATTATTACTCCTTGTCCCATTTGAGCGGAAATAAATAGAACTGACCTTTCAACTAGGAGCTTTGGTGGAGCTTGCACACTCAGCTTTGCGATGAGTTTTGGCGCAACTTTGGCCGGAAATTCGAGCTGATTGGCGCGTGCTGCTTCTGCGAATGTCTTGCCGTACTTCAAAGTTAGCTGATCGCTGATTATCTATAAATAACGATACCACAAATAAGATTGCTATATTCTTACTCAACATTTCGCTCTTATGTATCACCCCCATTCATTCCATAGCTATTTTAATTATTCTTCAATAAAAATCCTATAAAGCGTGCAAATAACCATTTGCCCTTATAATATTTGAAATTTAATTATATAATGGTTCCGCAACTAGTTAGTCTGCAATAATAATATTAAATACATCCACTTTCGAAGACCCACATCTTCAAAAGAGATGATTTTAAACGACGTATCATTACCATTAAAAATAGCATCATCAAAGCAAAACGAATACAAAGTAACGCTCTGAGATGAGGCTTCTAAAGAGGTATTCACTCAATTTTGTACTGTTTGACTTCAATTTTAAAAACACACAAATTGGAGTATGAATTGACTTATTCCATCATCGGGAGTATTTTTATTTTATCCATGAGAGGCATGCAGTATGAGACCAAAGTGAATCACAAAGGCAGAAATCCCTCATCGGATCTGATTAAAGCAGGATAGCAGAATGGGTCGAAAGAGTGATGCCCTCCTTCCTAAGCTTTGGAAGTCTTTCATCAACTCTTTGTACAGTCGCTACTTCTTGTTCCTGATCTAAAAAAGCGTGAACTGCTTTACACAAAGAGGAGTTCATTACATCAGCACAATATTCCGAAGTCACCCTCAAGAATCTTTCCATTCTCATTCTTTTAGGATCAAATTTCAGACTTCTATCCGAAGATTTTACAGCATATCATACTGATGTGAGGTAAAACGCAAAAAACAATGAATACAATATAATCTTTTATCTAGCCTATCGAACATTACTACATAACAGCAAACAAATGTCTACAGCTGAACATAAACCATTAATACCGAAGAACATTTATGAAACTTCATACAGCAACTGACTGAGAACCGATATGTCCAGATAAAAAACAAACAAGCAATATGAGTTACCTTGAATTCAGAAATGTCAGTCGCAACTCGAGGTGCTGCCCACAAAATGCTGATCACTGCCTCAGCAATACCATCATCCAGTTGCCTAAAGGGGATATTTAAACTTATACGAAGCGGTCACATTCATCCTTTAACTGATCAAACATCAACCACGGTATGCCACCCCAATTCAAACGTATAAGTCCGGAAATACATTCCGGAATCGGTTGCAATCTTTCAGAAAAACTCACATGGAACGATACAGAACAACCTTAAACCACAAATGATAAATTCAGGCCAGATGGTTCTAAAACAAATACGATGTCTAGAGATCGGTGCCGTTAAAATGAACAACATCTTAATGCAGTGTATCTGAGTTGAAATAAGTGCAGTGTTTGCGATAGGTGTTAAACACCCTCATCAACATTGGCAGCATCAGAATGCAGTGATGTTTTGATTTTGCTATTCGAATACCCCTAAAGAATGCAGTGTATACTCGGCCCAGAGGCCCTCACCCAGAGGGTTTTTGGACTTGCCGAAAGCCCAGAAGCCCTAATATATCGACGAAATAAATAAAAATGCCTTTCCCTAAGGTGTCAAGAGAAATTTCATAGCAAATGGCATGGTATAAGGAACGTTGAAAAAAAAAGAGGACAAATTAGATGAACTTACTTCATTTGTTGAATGAGACCGAATCTAGCCAATAAGAGATCACAATACATTTCGAGTAACTCGTATGCTTCAACCAAAAAATCTTCACGAATTATATGTTCAACTCGAATTCGGGCACGATCTTCTTTATGCTCTGAAGTAGAATTTTCAATTGATATAAAGAAGATAGCTCATACAGAGAAAACAAAGTGACCAAAATTGAAAGGTGCTTATGTTTTCTTCTGCCAATAGCATTTTATTTGTTAATTAATATTATTATTTATATTCACATTAACGTCATAACAGCCGTAGCTACACATCAATTCAAGGTAAGCCATATAAATAAGCGATCATCCATAAAACACAGCTTTGCAAATTCTTAATACAAGGAAAGCGCATTCTCACGATTAGTCAAAACAACATAAATCAACCTGTTAAAATATCTCTGAGAGATCTTTTCTGAAGCAATGATGATCGCAATAAAAAGAGAACAACCAGAAACAAAAAACAAACCAGCGATGAAATCTGCAATCTCGCCTCGAGACTTCAATGCCATCTCAGTCTTCTTCTTTTCCACTAACTTCAAACGATTGATGGCAAGTCGAAGATTCGTCTTCAACTTTGCATATTGTGTTCCCCAGCTAATCGACATTATTCCCTTTCGAATTATTCAACCTGTAAATCTAACTTCATTGAAAATATTCTCTAATTAGTCAAGGCAATATTAGAGACATCGAAGATATACAGCTCAGACGTTTATGGAAACAAAAAAAAAACAATTACTAGCGAAGAAAAAATATTTTTGATTTTAAATATTTTAATAATTTTATGTGTAATATGTCAAATAAATATTGTAAGAAATGGCTGATTGCAATCACGATTATAGGAAGGTGGCTAACTGACTCAACACCCGATAAGCTCGAACTTCGAACAACATAAAATAAAAGCCCGAACATCTGTACCATAAGCGGTCATCAAAAAGACTAGTAGAAGATGATTAAAATCAAACTGAACACCTATCGCAACTATCTAAACGAACCGTTTATGCCCGAGATGTCCAATTCAAATGCAGGTCATTTCTTACGAATGGAACAGCAATTTCAAACTCATATAACGAACAATACAAGTTACCGACAAAAATATATTTTCAGCAGTAGGAAAATATATTTCAATCGGTTCAATTACTATCACAATAAATTATTAAAAATTTAACATGCAATAGAACTGAACTACAGTAGGCAAAAATTACAACCCCATGAGGCAAAACTTGTAACTCTCTTTCAGTGATTACACGAGGTTTTACACCATTAGTTAAGAAGACTTTTCACTATGACAGGCTACAAGTTTCATAAGTTCAATAGTGGCGTGTGCATATATTACACAAAGATATCACCCAATACAAATGGATGTGTATTCTTCTTAGCTAGTTACCTAATTAACGGTCATCAAATAGGACGGACGAAGCATAAATGAAGGGAAAGTAAATCTTCGAAGAACACAACAACAAGGATGCGGCAAATGGGTGCCTTATTCACGTTTATATACATAAAAGTCATTCCTGACCGATGATGTCACCTTCAACATCGCACAGAGTTGATGAAACTCATCGGGGATTATAGCTATCTAATCGATTACCCTCCAGGTGGATTACACCACCTATATTATCCCCGAATGAAGTAGATCACCTTCAAGGCATAACAGGGCTGCATCCCGTTCAATAGCCCCCTCAAATGGAACTTTTCATACTGCATTACTAATGGCCAAGTAAACTACAACCCCAACAGTAATACGAAAAATAAAGCGACAGGCAGTCGCCAATGCAAACCTTACGCACATAATGGTCCTAACCACCAGTGCATACTAAACGTAAAGGAGACGAACGAGCACAACGTGAAGCAACCGAATGAAGAGAACATCGCTGGTGATTCACCAGTTAGCGACAGACGATAACGCGCTGCAAAAATTCATCGCTTTTTTTTCGCGCGTGATTAAACGCTTTATAAATTTAGCAGCTAAAAAATAAATCGCTGCCTATGACCGATTCGTGGTGGTGATAGGCAACAAGCATCGCATTGAACAGGATGGACATGCAATGGAAAGAGTGGACAGTGGTCATTTCTCTGATGTCCGACGTTTCAGATTCATCAAGCGTGGAAAAGAGCCGACTTCCAAATAAATTCAAGGATGCCTCTTATCCGCTAAGTTTATCGACAGAATATACCGTTCTGCAACAGTGAAGCATAATAAAGAAATTAGGGGTTTCTTTAAGCGAGGCTTATTAAATGTACATGATGTAACACTCTATCGATCGATAGCAGTTGGCAGTAGTTGCCACTATCTTCTACTGCTAGCATCAATCCGATGTCATACACCGTAAGCAAGTATCAGTTACGACCACTATCATTCAAACCTCATCGTCTAGAAGCAAACTCTTTCCCACCAACACAAGTGTTTACGAAGTTCTGTGTCCACATGGGTTTTCCAACTTTCATTTCGCGGAATTTGAAACAAAGTAAGGATTCAAAAGGCAAGCCCAACAGATGAGCAAATTATTCGCACTGACTGAATTTCACCGACATGCAAAGCCTATTTTTCACACCCGGTTGGCCAAGCAACTCAATCAGCCAATATTCCGATTAAACCTTGCCGATTATGTGAACCTCGCCGTTGTCTTCATCAACCCGATCGGTCTAATTTCAGATGAGTGCACCAATGGGCTGGAGCTTCGCAGGTTCAACTTCTTTGCCGACTTTGCCGAATCACCTAAAGTCGACTCATCTCAACGGTGGATTTGCACCGGATCACCTCAAAACATTGCACGATACTCTTTATGGGTGGTACTTCAGCTCAACGTGTATCGCCGTCTAAAATAACGTTTAAAGCGATACATACAATGGTGTGGACTTATGCCCACACAGATCGTCTCTCAGTTATCGATTAGAGGGATAACAATTCGCTAACGAAGTGATAAAACCACTCTATAATGAAATATGAAACCGTACAAAAATATGAATGCGCATCGAAATTAAGAATCGCAAATATTTATTCAGATTACAACAAATTTATGCACCAACAACTATTATACATAAGTGATTATCAATTTTAAAAACTCGCAGGTGATCTCATCCCGATCCGATCTTAACAAACGGCAAACCAAAGAAATCGATTACACTAGCACCTCGAATGCCTCATAAGCGTTGTGTTATCAGCCTTTCTTGCTTTAATTACCCTTTTCGGCCGTCATACCAATGGAAAAAAAACACTTCAAGACTGTTTCTTGTTTAAGAAAAGGTGGAAAATCGTCTCACTGCCTGAAATCCACTCTTCATTATCATCTAGTAAACTGTTAGGAAAGCCTCATACAACCTTATTGCCTTTGCTCAATAATCCTAATATTAGCAGTTACCTTATTCTTTATTTCAAGGAGAAGGAAAGAATAAACGATAAACGAATTAATCCCTCAAAAACATCCTTCCTATGTTCTTTCATTTATGCCATAGACTTATTCAATTCCCCGTCATTCATTCCAGTGCAACATCATCGTTTGCTTACTTACCGTTGCTGCTGCACGCTGTAATTCAGGATGTTTTTCCACGGTAAAAACACTTCTTTACCTTCAAAACTCTAAAACTGCCATAAGATTACATAATGAACTAAAAGAAATCTTGCTAGTTCGTTGATGACAGCTCTCAATAAAAGCAATAAGGGTGCGCACGAAAGTGTGCTACATACCAAATAACCCTTGCAGCTGGCAAGAAATTTATCTTGGCATTCGTCTAGCTGACAGCTGCTCTGGTTACAATTCTGTCTCATAATTAAACCCTACTTCACTGTAACATAAGATGCAATGAAATTCCAACCTTAGTGGAAAGACACTCAAATACTACATATCTAAATCTAAAATAAAAAACCCACAAATCGAACAAATATGCATACAAATCGATATTGAACAAAGCATTAGCAGATAACGTTTGTCCAAACAAAACAAACTAAAACACCTTATGCCATAACAGCTAGAAAAAATATGAAAGTAACGAAGAGTAAGCGATGCCATAAGCATATAACATATCGTAAAACTTGATCGATCAGACCGATTCGACCTCTCGAGGTGTTATCAACACCCTTTGGTCATCGACCCGCCAGGTGGAATTCTTAACCACTATCCACCTGCTGATTACTATTGAGACAACCAATAGGTATTAAATGAAGTTATCGAATCGGTTCAATCGATGGAATTTTACAGAATGTTGAAGAAGCGTTTCGAATTCCACATATTCAATCGAAAACTATTGTTCGGTTGTTGCACAATTCCTCAACAAAAAAATTCACCTTGCAATTTCGAGTAACAGTGTTCGAATTTTTAATTCTGCATTTCTGTATACTTTTAGTTTTTCGATTTACTAAAATTTTTAATTTCTAAGAAAAATTTATACCTATATTCTCCATCTATGAGGTGTACTTATTCCAAACAAAAAACCTTACTCTAAACGTTTCCATCATTTCCTATATTAAAATATTTTCCCACTTCATGAGTTAAATATTCTATCTGCAATCGATCGATTGCATAACAAAACTAATCTATAAACATATTCGATACCACTTCATCTCAACAACTCATAAAGGGAATCTAAAAATCATCAGTGCACCGCAAAGTAAAATTATCCAAATTCTTCGCTGTAATACGCACGTTTCTTCGCACAGTAAAATAACCAAATTAACCTCAAACAATGCATTGAATTGCAAAAAAAGAAAGAAAACAATATGCAACGACGCAACAGTGCAACAGCAAAATCCAACAACTAAATGATGCGATTTGAATGTAAACTTAATCATCGATAATTGATTCACATATTGCAAATTAAATAATAAAACGAAGATTTAATTTTATTTATTTATTTTTTGCAGCATCGGACACGAACGAAATGAGAAAATTTGAAAAGCCATCGGTCTTTCTTATGTCGACAATGTGAATCACCTAAATGGACAAATTCTTCATCGCATAAAACTAATGCAGCCATAATCGAACACACAAATGATCATTAAGATAATTATATGCAAATCAACAATATCGAGATGTTGTCTCCTTCAATTTCAACAATTCCTAATGGGAAAATCACCCGCAAATAATTCCCAGTAGGAAAATTATTTACCCAACAAAAACATCCCGAAAACCGATTGCTAAAATCACAACTTCCTGAAAACTTTATAACGGGGGAAATGAATTAGAATTTGCTAAAAACGGCCGATGATCCAAAAAAGTAGATG
Organism: Baylisascaris schroederi; assembly: GCA_006503575.1. Classification (NCBI taxonomy): domain Eukaryota; kingdom Metazoa; phylum Nematoda; class Chromadorea; order Rhabditida; family Ascarididae; genus Baylisascaris; species Baylisascaris schroederi. Next base: position 286,210 of record QEWY01002887.1, read on the forward strand.
GTGCTGGAAAGAACCAAAAATAAAGCGACTAAAAGGTGGAAGGAGATGTGTGAGCTGGAAAGAAGCAAAAATGAAGGGGACAGAGATGAAAAGGGAATGAATGAAGCGAAATGGGAAGTGTCATAAAAAGATGCCCCAATGAAATTTGCAGGGAAAATGATCCACTTGCAAGCCCCAATTATGACACAAACAACCCAAAAATCCAGCCTCCACCTCAACCCACATCCCCCTTTCTTTGGTTCCTCAGAAATAAGCAATCCATTGGCAACACTGCCCACCGCCATTCTCATCTGCCCATCCAAATACTCTTAAAGTGCCATTAAAAACAACCTATTCCTCACCCACAATAAAATAACAATTGAAAATATGAGCTAAAGTTATTTTGCATAATACCGACATTCCAAATAAAATCATCAGCACATGCAAAAGAATTCGACCACAACCTCAGCCGGTGGTCTGTGTCACCTCGAAGACGATCCTGTTCGCGTTCTCCGAATCTCCAGCTCCTGCCTCTTCGACGTCTCCATTTACCTGCTCGTTCAAACTGCCCATCTTATTAACAAAACTGTGCGTTGCACGCAAAGTACCGTTCGTGAGACCGATCGACTGAAACAACATTAACCTGACGCCGGGAATGCTCACTGACATGGGCGCAATCAGGCCAGAGAAAAACCTGCCATTCCTTCGAGCCAAAAACGAATAAGACATTTCCTTAAAATCGGATAGAAGTGCATAAGGAGAGAAGCAATACTGCATGACCGTTCAATAATATCGTAAAGCTAAGAGTCAATGATGTGAACAGCGTTATGACCCCTATGCCAGCAATACTACAGGTGATGCTCATCTGAAGCAATCCACAAACATCCGGCATAAATAACAACTAAAAATTTCATACACAATAAGTTTTGCAACACGCTATAAGGTTGAATGGAAACTGCTAAAATCAACGAAGGATAAGAAATCCGCCAACAAAATATTTTTCTACTATAAAATATCAACCATGCGAATAAGACTGACTGAAAACAGAACAACACGTTTTCTCTAATACATAATTTTCGGCCGATTTGAGGATGCTCATCGGTGACGGTATTTTGGAACCGCGAAGGAAACTCTCCAGTTGACCGGAAGCGGCGCAGACGAGACCAAAGAACGGTGGACTTGGCTGTAGTGGATGAGATAGATATTCCGGATGGTATTGCACGCCCACAAAGTACGGGTGACCTTTAAAAATACTGTCATCACCATTCGTCATCCAGCCATTCACGTTCCGAAATGTGGAGGCGATGTAAATTCAGCGAGCTCGTTTTCTTTGAATTCGATCACATAGGAAAGTTACTTCCCATAATTCTTGCACAGCTTCTCACTTTCTAGGCAATCTCGCAATAACGTTCTGTCTGCTTTGGATGAAGAGCAGCCTATAGCCTATAGCCCCTCGCCTATAAGGAAATCCCGACCCAGACGAGTACCATTCATAACGTCCTAAACATACTTCACGACACCATAAACTGCTGGAAACCCGTGTCAACATGAAAAAATGCATCGGTAGACATATTTTCCGATCCCTTCAAGTACCATGACAACAGATATACAAATGGAGAGATGTACTAGATGTGTAACGCCAAAAGCGTTTCAAACGGTCCAGGTCGCTTGCAAGGATTTAGCGACACCATTCATCTTAACGTTACTTACCAATAGCATTCACTCACGAAGACAGCCTAGAGGCTTCAACTTGTTGAGCTTTATAAGGACAGGCATCACACGCGTCAAAAAGATTCTTCCCAGTACCCTTTCGCAAGAAACGTGCAGTAAACCAGCGTGAGAAGGAAGTGCTATTGGTGCAATCTCACTCAATCACGAATGATCTCATCGGTTTCATTGCAAACACTCTAATGAGCACACTATGCCCGTTCGACAAGAAAGCATATCACAGAGCAAAAGACCACCTAATTCATGGCGACCAGAAGGCAATATAACCAAGGACTCTTAATGCCATATCACCGCATTCTCCCATTTGTGACCTACGAGATTCTTCACAATTGCATAAAAAGAGTGTATAGGTGACCTTCAGAAAGAACTGGTCAAAGAGGGGCTGATCGCGTTTATGCAATATAAAGATACATAATTTTCGGCCGATTTGAGGATGCTCATCGGTGACGGTATTTTGGAACCGCGAAGGAAACTCTCCAGTTGACCGGAAGCGGCGCAGACGAGACCAAAGAACGGTGGACTTGGCTGTAGTGGATGAGATAGATATTCCGGATGGTATTGCACGCCCACAAAGTACGGGTGACCTTTAAAAATACTGTCATCACCATTCGTCATCCAGCCATTCACGTTCCGAAATGTGGAGGCGATGTAAATTCAGCGAGCTCGTTTTCTTTGAATTCGATCACATAGGAAAGTTACTTCCCATAATTCTTGCACAGCTTCTCACTTTCTAGGCAATCTCGCAATAACGTTCTGTCTGCTTTGGATGAAGAGCAGCCTATAGCCTATAGCCCCTCGCCTATAAGGAAATCCCGACCCAGACGAGTACCATTCATAACGTCCTAAACATACTTCACGACACCATAAACTGCTGGAAACCCGTGTCAACATGAAAAAATGCATCGGTAGACATATTTTCCGATCCCTTCAAGTACCATGACAACAGATATACAAATGGAGAGATGTACTAGATGTGTAACGCCAAAAGCGTTTCAAACGGTCCAGGTCGCTTGCAAGGATTCCTCACAATTGCATAAAAAAGAGTGTATAGGTGACCTTCAGAAAGAACTGATCAAAGAGGGGCTGATCGCGTTTATGCAATATAAAGCGAAGGAAGAGGAACTTCGACAACTTTAGACTCGAAAAGATTGGAATAGAAATGAGGCTCTCCGTGTCCTGAAAATTTTCCTTTCCCCACTTCACACGAATAACGACTCCTTTATCCCAAAAAATTTGCATAAAACAAGTGAAAAGAACCTCGCAGCTCAAGCATCTCCATACGAACCGCTGCCTTCTCTTTGCCATCACCACCACGTTTGCATAATTCGTCTATTTTAGACAGCAAATTCTGCAAAAAATAAAAACAGATTTTAACATCGAATCTCTCTTTATATCCGTTCGTTATCAAATAGTATCTACTTCCCTCAATAGTTAGAGCAATGGGCGACATTACTAACAATTAAACTCCCATTAGGCGGATACCAAAGACATTAAAACAAATAAAATGGGCTGCTGATTAAGCTATCCCTGCTTGCGCTCTTTATAGACAAATTTATTTGGAAGGATTTATGCCAAGGCAATAAACGGTCCTGAAATGTTAAAAGTGAGGTAACTAGAAAACGGAAACTTCCACTAATTTATGGATTTGAATGAATATTTGCAAATTTGTTGCAAACTTCAAAGCCTAATTATTTATTGGGTGCCTTAATGCAAATGTTGCGAAGCAAACACCCTTACATTATCAATGGCACTCGGAATCGGCTCCGAGAGGTCCTCTTGTGAACTGTTCGATCGAGTTCCCATCTCTGCCAACTGCATCAAAACGGCCGACGATTCTGTCCTCCTGTCTGCCATATTACTCGTTGGCTTCTCATCTGTCCCCATTCCTTAATTTCAACTTAACTGCTACATAATTGATTACTAGTGAATCAATATTTGTAAACCTATAAAACTCTCACCAGTTATCCAAAAACATTGCCAGACTACCCAAAAACCTGAAGTTACACCTAAAGACATATAGATGTTTCAACTTTCTAAAGGGGCTTATGATCAACGAATCAAATATTTTCGCATTCCCTCAGAAGATGACCCTATAATACAGCAACGGTCTTTGCATCACTAAACAAAAATCTGTAGTTGTTATAGTGCGTTAATCAAATGACTATTATCCTACCCGTGATCACCCCAAACAAAACTAAAAACTCTTGCTTCAATCTAAACCTCATCAAAGAACCTCGCAGCCAAGGATGAACCTATACCCATCAGCTGCTTCAAATGACTGAAATCAGCGTGCTCATACTTAAGTGAAACAGATTAGTCTTATTACCAGCTGCGATTCACCTTTACCACTAAAAAAGTGTAGTATTTACCTACGAAAAGGAGACCGGAACGGCTCAACCTCGGAACAACTTCAGGATTGACCTCATAACGATGACGATGGCGTTCGTTCACTCTTCTCGTTCCATAAAGCTTTCCTGAACTTTCTTGCAGTTACTAACATAAGATCATCATATCACTCAATCAACCAGCAATATAGCTAGTCCCTAAAGTTTAAAATACCAGCTGAATGAAAGCTTCCACCACAAAGTCAGAAAACAGAATAGCCAATAGCAAATTCTGTTCGTAAATCATTCTCTCAGGTGAAACTCCTTTGCAGGTAAGTCATCGAATTTTCGTTATCAGCATATAAATAATCGATGTATTCTATACCGTTCGATGAACACACTAAAAATTCGACATAATCAACACCTTATTAACATGCAATGACAGAACAAATGCAAACTTCATCCACAACAACAATTCGATGACCCATAATATCTCAGAAGTTTTCCTGCCGGCGTTATCCAAATAAACTTAACCTCATTCATTTCACTGCCGAGTCTGCAGCAATACTTTGAAGATCTTTTGAAGATCCACTAAACAAGTTAAAAATAATTACAAAAATAAAACAAAAAAGTTCACTTTACTAAAAAAGTATTGGTGAAAAAGAGGATGGATCGCTGGATGTGTATAGCCTCTATGTTCAAGTAGATATCACAAAGTGAGGAGAGAACTTACGTAGTTTGCAATTATCGGTGAGGAAGACGGTCTCCCTCAATCCGAGTCGCATCGTTCCTCCTGCACCTTTATTCACTGCATCGTGCTCAGGCATGTCAATGACGACCTCAAAAAGCATCACTTCAGCGCTCACCCAATATCAACATAAACAGCATCATTAGCCGCGAATTCAAACAGATTATCTGTCTGAATTACAGCTGAAAACAACGATCGAGAGAGAGTCACAACGCAGCCTCATTCCTCCTCGAAATAAAGGCGAAAACGTTTTCAATGAATTCACATTTCCCTCCGATTAGAACTATCAACGCAAAGAGGGTGGGAAGCGACTTGTTCACAGCAATTTTATTGCTTCAAACAACGCTAAATACGAGCAACTCTGAAGCACAAATGTTTCATTACTCCCCGCAGGGCATAGTCAGCTTTTTATATAAACAAAGCAATTAAATAGATAAACCCCGAATGTAGTGAAAAACACGCTTCAGATCATCAATGCAAATAGGCAATGGAGATGAAGACAGGGGAGTGAAGGTTTCATATAATCTCACGATTTTCACAAGCAAACTAAGACCAGACGGCAAGCCCAACGCAGAACCCACTGCAATTTTTGAGTGATTTTTAAGAAAATTTGTCCGAAAGCGTAAAAATTTCGTTTTTTTTAACCGAAACTGTGCAAAATTTCGCTTCAGCCAAAAGGATGGCCATTTGTTGGTCACTGAAATGAGACCACTGCAAGGAATTTAAAACCAAAAGATATCGCTATATTAGAAGTGATCTTTACCAGCTTTCCAGTAAATGAACAGCAAATTTCGGTCCAAAATAGTGAGTACCAAACGCTGAACAGAAATAGTGATAAGCACATCCGTAATGAGTGACAAATTAAAAATAAAAATTATTCAGCGAGAGAATTCAGTGGTAATAATGGTTCACTTCAAGATAAATGGATGACGTGCAATCGCATATTGTTTTCCTCAGAGAACTCAGTATAATGGTCGATGCTAATTTCGGGACTAGGCGTACACCGATTGAAATTCCTTCCACTCGTCAAAATACTTGAAAAGGTAACGTCAGCTCTAATTAACCGTACCTAATTTGGGACCCTATATCCCATAAACAAGAAAAAACACACCGTTTCGCAAATACTTGCAGCATTAAAATATTCAAACTGTTATTGCCATCGCGCGTTTGGCCTTCACTAGTAGCATCAGTCCTCATACATTCGCATTATACAAAAGAGAACACCATAAAAATTAGGCAGTACGAAAACGAACAATTCCCCCTTCTCCCCTTTCCACCTGAAGTACAAAAAAAAGCAAAGTAAATTATTTTTGAACTTTCATAAGCGATAGGAAACCAAATCCAAGTCAAACCAAGTCAACCGGCTATATTTAAAATATACAGCATAAAAATAGAACTTCGTAATGAAAACAACGATGACTAAAGGTGGCAAAAGAGAATTGCCCAGAATATGTAAAACAACCTGCTCATCGCCTTTAATCTCCTTATCGAATTCAGTTGAATTGGCTCGTTTGATTCCAAGAACGTTACGAGCGAATTCGATTGCTGCACATTGCATACCCAGACAAATACCTTCAACACAACCACTGCTTCAATACCAACCGAAGAAATTGCCACATGATGCAAAAGTGACCAAAGCAATCGACGGCACCTCGACTGCAACCTACGCTTGGACTGCAACCTGCATCCAGATTACAACCTGCACCTGGACTGCAACTTGCCCCCGGACTGCAACCTGCACCTCGACTGCAATCTGCATCCAGACTGCAACCTGCACCCGGACTGCAACATCTAGGAAGCGACAAGGAGGTGTGCAAAGACACACTGCCCTCCACAGTTTCTGAATTAATGCAGAAGCCGACTAAGGTTTGCAACGCGTCGGCAACGCCACAATGTTGATCTCATCAACTTCACTCATTTAAAAAATTCAGCAGAAAAGATTGTTAGGTATCGGTCACTGGGTTTGGGCTATGAAGCGGTATTTTCATGTTATTGCCTCAGCCGACAAGTCGCTGAAAACTATGAAATGTTCGAGATATTATGAGCGATATAGTGTTCGCGTTGAAGCTCGACGGGTATGAAATCAATATTACATCAAGAAAAACTTGCATGCAACAGACACTACTTCATATAGTTGTGACAGGTAGAGTTGGATTCTGAGGGAATCGAATTTACATATTCCACGATCATCGCAACATTTTTCTATAATGGCAGTAAATGGGGGTAACGAACACAGCTCACTCTCCAGATTGTTTATCGTTTTTAGAAACGAATAAAAACGGTAAAATAAACACAAGTACATACCTAAGAAGGGGATTTCATTACGCCTTGCGTATCCACAAGCAGCTACCTTGCCTTCGATGCCACGATCACCAAATCCACCTGGCACCAATATTCCGCTGTAACGTACACCATTCTAAACACCTCATTGATGTCGATTACTGATTTAGGACGGTTTACGTGACAACTGCTAACGGTGGTATTTACGAGGAACGAAAGGTTGGATCGAAGTTGTGTCAAGGATTATCGCAAGGATTTATCCAGAATGTCATTCCAGACCTAATCAAAAAACATCTTTTTTGTCAACATTTCGAATTTTTTCAAGCGAATCTCTACTGAAACGATCGCTAAAAGAAGAGTTGCTGAAAGATAAAAAAGAAGAGCCGTATTCTCTTACTGTGAATTGCGCACAGCTTGCCATGCCCTATTGTGATCGGCGACACGCTTCGGATCTGTAGTTTCCTCTAGATATTCCGCGTCAACATACTAAACAGTTAATACTACAAACTCTCTGACAGCATAAATATCAGCTCCGGCTCCTAAACATGCAAAAATTAACTTGTCTGACACATTACCATCCCCGTAAAGGCTCCCTATAAAACGACACTCATAAATGGATTTTTGTGTCAAACATTAAGAAATATAGAAAAATTATAGCACTGTCAATAGAGACAAACAATAATTAAAAATTCATATCAGTACTCCTTCACTGACAATGCACACTACACATCACAAAAACTTATCAATTCGTTTGCACTAATCAGTAAAATACAACAAAAACGAGTAAAACACATAGTTAGAGAATAATTTCTTTCCCAGTTTATTTTATTTCTCACTAAGCTTCTACATATCTTAGATAAAGTGATAATACCAAATACGTTTTTATATAATTATCTTTGCTAGCTTGCAACTAGCAAGCCATAAAATGGCAAGTTGCATATTTACAGATTGCAGGTAGCAAACTACGATCCAAAATAATTGACCTAAAAATACTAGCCAGAAAATTTTTTGAAAGTGGCGGCGAGAAACTAGGCTCGCATATGACTCGAACATTGTCCCTCTTAGTGCATTCTTGACTCACACATCTTAAAAATGCATAGCAAAAGAAAAAAGGAATAATCCATTGTTCCGGAAGCCCGGAAGGATCAAGATTTCCGGATTAATCCGGAAGAAAAAGAAAATACTACCAACTACCATAAAATGCCTTACTATAGAAATCTGCCAATTATTTAAAAAAAGTTAACAAACAAATCATTAAAAGAAACCTCAATGATGAGCTTCCTCTTGGCGTGGATAGCGGCGTGCTTCAGAGCCTTATTAACTGATGCGTATGCATCAGTTATCCTCACATATTTGCCCACCAACGCGATACGCACCTCCTCAGCAAAACTATCACATCTGCAGATTGCGTTCACTTAAATGAGACAGAGATGGGATCCCGGGTTTAGATTTTCCGAGGAAATTATTCTACGAATTTAGCTTCTTTTTTTCTGAGGCAAAGCATGAAAACCCTCTATGGTCCATCAAATCCCCCTGATTCCCTCTAGTGAAGAAAGCGAAGTTTTCATCAAGGAGGGTAGGCAAACAGCTCCCATAGGACGCTAGAAGGGTGTTGCACTCAGACTGTGGCCATAGTTGGCCTGCACTGTTCAGTTTAAAAAACAACAAAAGCGGTTCACGTAGGCAGTGATAAGCTCATCCCTGCCATAATCAATACCCTTTCCAACATCGAAAGATGCAGAATGCAATCCCAACTTCGAAATCAATCGCCGAAAAAAGGATATGAAAAAAATTCTTAAAGGAGGATGCAACGTTTCAATGAGCACAAAAAGAATGATGTAAGATCCTTTTAGATTAAAAAAAAGAATCGTCAAAAGGAATTTGCAGCATTTTCCGCACATTCATTTTGACATAATCTAAAACTTTCCTAGTTGAAAAACAAAATGGTTGCGTTCTGATTGAAGGAAAAGAGAAGAAAGACGCAGTAATCTGGAAAATCTGAGGCGATAAGCTCATCCACATCAGCCTTTAAAAGGTTTCCGAGCGGCTGTATCAACATCATCTGTTCAGAAATTCAGGGCGTTCATAAGGTAAGTGATTATAAAGCTCAGTTCTTTCAACCTTGTTGGTGCCATTATTTGTTCTCCCATAGTTTCCTACGATAGACCGTCACCACAAAAACCCTCAAAATCAATGAGAATATGTTGAGAAACAGATGAATGATATATGTACGTGAAACCGTCTGCCTGCAACTCAGATCATAAAATATCATAGACCTACAAATTGGAAAGATGCGTCCATTGAAACATATTGGGTGTCAGCGAGATGGCGCCTAGTGAGTCAAGATGCGGCAACTTGAGTCGTTCGATGATCATCTCCAGAACGTTCTGTTGGTGCAGTAAAAGCGGTACCTTATAGATATTCGCCACATCGTGCACTCCTATCACCTATCGAATGAAACCATTAAAGCTCATAGATAAAAATTATATTTAACAAAATTTGAATGAAAACGGCAACCGAGGTATCTCTATAGGAGACAACAAATAACTGCTAGCTATCGACATAAAGAACCGACGCATTGATTGCGTCAATCCCCACTGACTAGTAACTTATAGTAAAGCACTCATAAAACAACTATTCGGCTTCATTTCGATGTGTTCACATAATCGATGCAATAATTACACAAGTCCTCTAAGGCCCCATATCCAGACTCCTTCTACCATCTTCCTTATAACCTATGAGTCGTGAAACGATTCAAGCTGCAATCCAGTGAAACCTTACCTAACCACTTGAGCTCAACATCCAATCTTCTAGCTGTTGTCATAGCAAACACATAACAAGCATAACTGAGCGACTATTTCTGATGATGAGTTGTAAAATCCAAGCAGCAATGCCATAAACATAAAACATACTTGCTCAGGCTCGACCATACCAAAAGCAGCAATTTTCTCGCGAAGTGCCTTGCTTAGTGGTTTCTCACTGCGGCACATTAGCAAGTCAGGGATTAGACCACTGGCACGTAAATTCCGTACACTGTTCTGCATTGGCTTCGTTTTCGGCTCACCTGTCGTCTTCGGATCCAATATGAGTGAAACGTGTACTGGAATATGACACTCATCTCTGGACATTCTAGGCGCATAATTCTCCACAAAGAAATTCGGATAATGAAAGTGCATTTTTAGCAGCAGAACTGATAGCAATTGATAGAGTCTAATTTTGTGATCAGAATGGGGATTGTCCTTCGGTAAGCAGAGTCACTAACATTGCAGACAATCAGCAGACAGCAGGTAATCACTGAAATCACCTCAGAGAGTTGGCAATGCAAAAGGAATAAGCAGTAAAGTATATACGCATTATGCGTGAGCACCCAATCCACCCGCAGGAACAGTATGGAGCAAAGAAGGGGAAATACGCATCAGAAGAGAGCAGCACGAATAGGGGAAAAGCAGATTCCAACTATCGCCCCCAAATACCTTGCAGCAATGGAAACAAGGGAGCATCCCTGGTGGTAAGGCTTCATATAGAACAATACATACGCCCTCCTCCCTTCCCCCTCCCCCCTCAATCTGCACTCAGGCGTTTAGATCCCTTCGAACAAAACAGGTTCATAACATTACAGCCTACTTTAGAAAGAGTTTCATCAAGCCTGCGAAATATAGGAAAGGATTTACTGCAGAATAGAATTATTAGTGAAAGTTCAACTAAACAAAATTGTGCTATCCTTTTTAAAGCAATCGAAAATTCAAGACACAATAACGTCTAAATATTTAAATAAGGAATCCAAGAGAAGACATTTTAACGAGCAATTACGAGAAGACATTTATACCAAATAGTGACCACGAAGAAAAACGCTTATTAGAACACCGCCATTTACGGTACAACGTTCCGCAAACCGAAAGTTAAGCTTAAAACAGTTTTTTTTTCTACTAATCTGAGCAGAAATGGCGGAAGTAAGTTTATTTTCAAATACCTGTCATAAGGAGATCACGATAAGCCGGGCGCTGGAACTTCTCGAAAGCTGCGACGAACGGCATTCCTTCTATATCGCCGATCGTTCCTCCTAGCTAAAGAGAATTAACGAGAAAACGTACATACTACAGAACACACCGAATTCTCAAGTTGAAAGTCACTCTCTCCTCCGCCAAAACTTCCGTTCACTCACGAATTGTACAAGCTGGTACAGAACGAAGCTTTTCCAGTTGAAAGGAAATAAGCCTGTGACAGCAGTTCACTTATTATCGAAATGACCAGATAGAGCAAGTAAAACAGAAAAAAGGGAAATTCTGATACCATCCAGGGTGAATATTTGAGGAGTACAGTAAAAACATTATTGGCACTATCAACAGCGCAAGCGTCCAATAGAAACCGATCTAGGGAGTATGGAATTCTCCATTACTCGAGTAAAACGGAATCGAAAGACCATCGCCGTTTGTAGGTAAAAAATTCAACAAACAAAACCAAACAGCATTAAATAAAACAAAATATTGTTATTTGAAAATATCTTCAAAGAATGGAAATGGCAAGTTTCATCTTCATACAATTTCCACATAAAAGTTGCGATATATGCATAACCGGAATTAATATAACGGAATTTTTAACGAGAATAAAGGTGTGGCTTAAAGCGTTACCTCGATGATGCAAACATCAGGTCGCTGATTACTACCGTCCACTGGAATTGCGGCAACTCGTTCGACCCAATCCACGATAGCACCAGTAACGTGTGGAATTGTCTGCACCGTTTTGCCCAAATAGTCACCTCGTCTCTCGCGTTCGATTACCTTCAAGTGGACACTAAGTGAAACATATCGCATTTTAACGAAAGCCTCTCTCATCTATCTCCCTAAATAATTCTCGACACTGATCAAAAAGATTCGCGAACTTTCATATCATACAACAGCTCAACGAGAAGCTAAAACCATCACATAAAAAAGATTACAAAAGAAAGAACTATTTACTTACGCTCTGATTTTCGAAATAGGTTAGAAATTCTAAGGAAGCAAGATGGCTCAAAAAGAAGAGGGATAAGTGAAGGTGCAATTAAAAACCAGAATAAAATCCAAGTTCATAGAGGAAATAAGAGACTCGAAGAAAAACCGCAGATTTTATAGGATTTAATAAATCACCCTTTCCCATTTTCCTTAGAAATTACAATATTGCAGAAAAAATTACTAAATTTTAGCAGCTTTCTTTATGACAGCAGGGCTAGCAATAAGAAGTGAATTGCACCTATATATATCCTCCTTTAATGCAAGACCACACCTTAAGCGCTATGCTATCGGTAAGAAATGCCACTTACATGTTGATATATTTTACCGGTGGTGATGTTGTTGTCACGAGTTAATCGCACATTCAAGAAGCGTTCGTAGTTTCCCAAGTCGAGGTCCACCTCACCGCCATCATCCAGCACAAACACCTCTCCTCAAAACTTAACCTTTTAAGAAGAGCAGCGCAATATTAAAATAATAGCACACTCAGCATTTTCGACCGGTAACAGACAGACATGAGGGAATGGGTGGCCGATATATAAAGCGATTTTTTGAATCAACTAGGAAAAAACAGAAACGATAAAAGAACTGTTAGACTAGAAGAAAAACAAAACAAAAAAAACGCTATTAGCGAAGTCGGAATAAGAAAACATCTTTTGGCTGAGTCCTAAAACAAAGTTTTACAGCAAGCATGGTCGATTCGAAGGATAAAACATATCTGCTGCGTAAGCACAGTGACACCTTAACGAGTATTACATTAATAAACCAGCAACCACGTCACATCACAAAAAGTATATGACATTAAATAAGATGAGAACACACATCCACTAAAGACCTGAATTTCCTGCAAAAACCTGAGAAGAGTCCAACGACACGGTCTTCCTCTATCCGTACACGAAAATGGTAACAATTATCTAGAGCTAACAAAATGAGACTATGTGCTTTCCTTTACGCCGAACGCAACTTCCCCAAACTTTAATCTACCTTTTGGTCAATTGAAAGTTGACGTCCTACAATGTGGCTCCGATACCTAGGATCAAATAGCCTGCCATCAAACCATACTTTTGCCAGCAACTTCCTTTATTATATTAGATAACTGTAACCAATTCTCTAATCCCGTCTTGACGGAGTTATTACTTCATAATTTACTAACACGTTTACATAAAATATTTTACAACATTCCCCACCATCATAGCTTTTTCAGAACGCCAATCAAACTTTCCACTAATTCCCTTTCACATCCGCCCAAACTCAGCCTTAATACGATCCATGAACTTAAAAATCCCTTCGTATCTACGCCACATCCCCCCTTCTCACCGAGAGTTAACATAAAAGAACACAACAACAATGAGCTGTCAACACACCAAACGAAAGCAGGTAATAATGCTGCAACAGCACTCTGCGACTCTAACCTAAAAAACATTGCAGCGTAGTTGCCACAAACTACATAAAAGTATGATCGATTGCTAGTTCAACATCGATAAGAGCATGTCCGTGGTGCCTCTGTTTCAATTCGCATTTCAAATAGGCAAATCCACAGCTCTGAATCAAAAAAACCACGCCATGGGGATGGGAGCTCCTGTACAACATCCACTTGTAAAAATAATAGCTATAGAAATATAAACTTTACTGTTGATAGGATGCAACCAAGTAATTGATACATGCCTACCATGTTCGAAGGGTGAAAATGTGCCTGCGTCGATATTGATGTAGGGGTCGATCTTGATTGCGGACACGCGATATCCATGAGCCTTGAGGAGTACGCCAAGGCTCGAAGAGATGATTCCCTTACCAACACCACTGATTACACCACCCGTCACAAGAACCATTTTCACTGGCGGTACATTCATTGCCAATTCGTTACTACTGCCCATTGTGTCAGCACCCTTAACAACATTCATTTATATAGGCTACATTAAACCGAATACAACGACTCAAAGTAGAGGTGGTTTTTCTCACTGCATGATGCCTTCTCCCATACAATCGTGTTGAATTCGCGAAAACTATAACATGTAAAGACCTCCCCCAGCAACTGTTAAATGAATGCAAGGATTCCAAACCTGCACATACCGGAGAGGTTTCTTTTTTATTTAGAGTGCTCAAAGAACGATCTCTCAACTTTTTACCTTAAGTGGAAATTGTTTGCGCTTAGTATTAAGCTGGTAAATCAATTTGTGCATTAAGTTGGCGAACTGATCCACTGCGTAGTAGTCACGTTTTAAGAGGCGCCAGAGGTAAAAACAAATAATGAGTATAGTTCGTGCTGTTGAAAAGGAAATACTGAGGCAAGGAGATAAGTTTTGAGGTAATATAGTTGAAGGGGATTCAAGCGTGTAAGAAATGGAATTTTAGGTTCCCAGATCCAGGTTTCCAGGTTTAAATTTCCAGGAAAAACCCACTTCGAAAGGTAAATAAATATATGCGCGCTAAATTTTTCTACTTATCATTTATCATTTCTGCATATCAATTACACCTAATCATCTTATACCTATTTTTTCACACCTTCACATCTATCTAATTCCACCTTTCTTTTCTTTTAACACCATTTTTTACATCACGAGCTTTAAAATTTACACCTATCATACCCCCTCGACCTTAATATCACTTGCAACGCTCTAGAAAGTTGAGTCTCAAAACCTTACTGAAAGATCTGGCAAAGTAATCATTGGGACGCCGGATGCAAATGCAGATTCACTTGCAGCTGCATTCACTTGAACGACTAACGATCATCTTAAAAAATTACCCCTAGCGGCTCACGGGTTACCTTCCATTATTTTATTGACAGCTGCCTCAGCGGTCACTCGGGCAGCTGTGAATACAACAAGGTGATTACGATGTTTGTGCCCATTATCCCTCAACAATCTCCAAAGAACCAGCAACAATGTGGCATGAAGAGGATCGTGTGCAATTCCGTCCTCAACACCTACCTCCTACCTTATGGTCAGAAGGAGTCAGACCCTTTCTGAATAATTTGTGGTCAGAACATGTGGTCTAACTAGGTGATGTTTTACTGTTGTAACGTAAGGGAAGGAGGGGGAGGGTAGGTAGGGATCTACGATTTAAGCAAAGCAAGAAAAAAATCGACAGCCATATTCGGTAATAACAATAATGCTATATTTATTTCTTCGATAATTTTGACCAACACTTATGTTTTGACTATTCAAATAAGACCCAAAGGAAGCAATCGGAATACTAACTTGCATATATACGAATATTTAAACAATAAAATAAAATTAGTTGCTCCCTTCTGTAGGACACTGCAACAACACCATCGATATATTTCAGTGAAAATCACCCAATATTGTACTCATCACATCAACAAATAAAACATCCCTCTCAATAACAACAACACGTCCCTCCACAACCCTTCTTGCAAATATCTCAAAGTGTTTCAATACTGTGCTAATCATAAATACCGTCACAATTTCAAAATTGCCGCGCCGAATATTTCTATTTACATGCAACAACTTTAAAAGCTGAACAACGTTTTGCAGCGCTAAAATCCCTCATCCCCGACTCACCTATTTCAGACAAGCAATTATTCGAATTTGCAATCAACTAAGCCATGGTCACCATAAATTCTATGGTGCGGAGGGATTTCTTGCCATGCGAAGAACCTCGCTGAAAAAGAAGAACCTAATTAAAGAAGATAGGGATACCTAAAAAGATGAAGGAAGCAAGTAAAACTTCAAACTTGACGCTCGGGCAATTACCCACTTAAGAGGAATGGATCGATGAGGGCATAGAAATTATCGTCTCGATTCGATGAGGTCTCAAAAGGCTTCAGTTCGACTAAACATTCATCGCTTAGAGATACTGCGATACTAAGTAGTATAGGTTTTTCGTCACGGATCGCGACTAGCACATTCGATCAACTGTATCTTTAATCGAGCGTTTTTTCCTGAAATCCTCCCTTCTAAATCAAAATTCGAGCCAACAACATCCGAACCAAAGACCTCGAACGTCACGATTACTAAATGAAGTACACTGACCATCGGTTAGATCATGTACCCATCATTTGGATGATCGACCAGTCTCAGGATAGGTTCCAATCTAATCCACGCTGTAATAACAACCTTATATTTCGTCTTTTTTCCTTTCTTTAGCTCGAAAAAAATATTAAAGTACACTAAACCATTTCGATTTACTTTAAAACGTCAGCATCGTTTCACTTAACAACTTACTGCAACTCTCTTATTGAATGATATACATAATCAAACATATTTCCTAAATAAATTGTCGATTAGAGGTAAATAAACACAAACAATCCATTGCAATATGTTTCCCAATTTTGCAGTTGTGCTAATTTCGCAACTCACATGACGATACCCTTATCTGTGATCACAGACAAATACAATCTGTGACCACAGACAATTACGAGAAGAATGAAAATCCGCTTGACGAGAAAATAAATGCAAATTTCAATAGGCATTCTATAAAACTTCGATAATTGAGAGAAAAAAATTGGAAAGAAATTATTCGAAGCATCAGATTTTCACTTCATTGTACGCTCAATTTTCGTAAATTTCGATAAAAATTCGCTCTTAGAAAGTACATTTCTGGATCAGAGTGGTTTCCATAAACTTAATCGTACGCTAATTCCTCAAAAATCGACTAAAGATTGAGCGCATTCCACTGACATACGTTCTGTATATAATATAAACAAGCAATGCAGTCATCTTAGAAAAAAGTCAAAACACTGCAGCGAAGAGCACACAGACATCTTAAAGTTCCGGAAGCTTGTGGACTCGAATCAGGCGTTATATAAACGAACATTGCCAAAAATGCAATCTCATAGTGTGCCCATCAAGGATTTTATATGTGCACCTTTATATATTACCACAGAGTAGAGGGCAATCGAAGCAAAAGTGCAACAACTCTGCATACAAACAACGATACAATGCTATAACCTATATGGTCACGCTCAGTTAAAGTTAAGGCAAACACCATTTGACCACTAAAAGGCCCCATTATGCATCACCGAAACACGCAAAATCACCTCAAGTACCAAAAGAATCCCCTTCTAATTAAATGGCCTCCCGACCGACAATTCCATATTTGTATTATAACCATCATAACAGCTTCTATCACACTGAAAGATGTGTAACAGAGTTGGGTGAGGGTGGCATAAAACGATATAAATTAGTGGAACGGCAAAGTCGAAACATCAACAATCACTGAATTCGCCAATTCACAGTGGTGGCCTCCAATCCACTCACGGTTCGTTTATCGAGGTTGGAGTTAGACAGCCGCGCCGACGATGTGTTTGCTGGAACGCGTGATTGTGGTAGATGGGAATCTCTGATGCAACTCAGCAGGTCCCACATTCCATGCTTCAACCTTCGTCGGTAATTCCTTCCCATAGAGGTCGAGCCACACTTCTGGATTCGCTTCGTCGTAAATTGACTTTCCTTTCTTCGGTGGATCAACCTACAAAACATTTAGGGTTAATCACTTCAACTTGATTTTAAACTACAGTAGAGATCACTCAATTTAAACTTTAAGTGTCTTCCAAAATATGACAACAAAAAGGGAAACATTGAGAATGATGCAGTGACAATGATTCAAAAGCCATGTTTCGATGCCTGCCAATGGGAGAAGGGGGGTGAAGCAAGGAAAGTATGCAAAAGAGACGGAAGATTGTGGAAGAAATGATGCAAAAGATTCGATAAACTAGAATACTAATAATAAACAAATCGTTGGATTTCAATAAAAATACATTTTCAATTCAACACAACGAATCAACTACGTCCATCACCCCCAAAAATCAACAAGAATTTTCCCTCAATCATCGGTATTAGCAGATAAACTGCAAAAAGTGAAACAAAATAGGCGATATTCAAGAAAAGAAAAAACTCATCAGCAATCAAACGTCAAGTAAAATCATTCAGCAGCTAAACATCAAACAATCTAAAAAATAATTTCCCACCTCTATCGTTCCATTTCACAACGAAATTACCCATATCGCTTTGCTCCCCCTCCAATAAAACCTAATTTCGATGGCGACCTTCACTAACTTCTAAAACAATCGAGGCTATCCAAAGTGGCATATCCCCCCATCCAGCCCATCCACCTATCATATTTTATGAACGCGTTCGGCGAGGAACACTTCCCATATGAGATTCGAAAAGAAGTTTTTGAAGGTTGTCTCACCTTTACAATGAAAGGACGTAGCATCTCGAACTCAGGATCAACACAAACTTCGAGTGGAGCACGCTCTTGCGACTCCGAGAAGTTAAGCCTATTCTTTTTTGCATACTTCTTTGCCAAAAGAATCTGAAACAATTCAACATAAAATTAAGCAATCAAATAAGAGTACTCCTTACTCAACTGCCTTCCGATATTGCATCGAAGCCGTCACATTCACCTAAATATTGATGACTTCGAAAAAGAGTTTCATCGATGCACCCACTACTATCCACCAACCATCTCCCCATCCAAAACAAACGAAAAAAAGAACCATCTCTATGTTCAACCTCAGTGAAAAACTTACCTCTAATGGTGGCAAAGGGAAACTGTTCGGTGCTTCAATATTTCCCATCGGTTCGCTGCATTTCATGAATCCTTCCTCTTCGTGCTTATGAATGAGTCTCCAATCTTAAAAAATACTTTCCGCATAACACTACACTTCGGGGAACATTTAGTTACCCATCACATACCAACTCAATTATTCACATCAACAAGAAAGCAATCAAAACAATAAGCATTGGTTCAGTTGAAGATCACAGCAGCAATCTGACCACCTGTATTCACCTGGGACTAGGTAAAACGATTATCAAAAGTTATTCAGAACAGTCATCGACTCATTGAGAGTTTCATTCGAAATGATTTAATTGGCTCCAAAGCGCCTATATTCTTATGCCCCAGGCAGAACTTTTCCAGCTAGCTTCATGATAACCTCGTTGTAGACTATGATAGATCACTGGTAATCTCACTAATCAGCAATTACAGCTAGCTGCACTCGCCATTTCTGATATTTTAAGCAATCACTTTCAATCAAGCATCTTATCTTCTGTCTCTTCGAAAATGTACGATCCTAATCTTGTCATTATAGAATCTCTGCCACCTTTTCTTTATGGAGACGATCTTTAACGCTTCTAACAATCCTCAAGCAAAAACAACCTTTCCAAGGGTCACATAACTGAATCCGAAACAAAAAACAAATCACAGCAATGTCCACCCTTTCCGCCATAAAGAGGGTACCTTTTAACGAAAATATGTGTAATAGGAGAATAAAACTTCACCTTACTCAGTATAAATTTTGACGTTTAATTATTTCTAAATCCTTTGCAATCATCGCTGCCAAACTATAATCGTCCAAAATTTTCTTCCTTGGCCATCTTTTCCCTAAATAAAAAAACCAAAACCTAAGTAACAATTCAGCGAAAAAGAGCACAATTTCGAGTAGAACACCTCCTCATCCCATAATTCAGATATATAAACATTCCCCGGGATCTTATTATTAATTAAGCACAAATCACTACTTAAAATAAGATAGGTACTTAGATATACTTAACCGACCAAAGCAATAATAAACTGAATATGCTTCTTATAGGTATAAGACCACATAACAGGGTCTGCTGATACTATCAAATGCAGCACCATTGAAATGATTGGCACTCAGCAATTCACTAAAATAAATAAAAAAGAGGAAAGGAATTAGCACCTGATCGATTCAAATCCGAACCGAATACATAGATGCCCAGATTGCGTCCTCTGTACGTCCATTCGGCCCATACCTTTCCTCCATATAACCAACGATCCATTGACGGACGAGCCTGAAAATTGATCGATAATGACCCCTGCAGATCAAAGTAGGAATAAATATAAGTTTAATATTCGCATTGTTTGCATTTCATTATGTTTTCCGTGTAGATATTGGTTTCGATTCCATCTAACAAAAAAACCTTTGAAACAGTTCATTTTATTGACTGAAAGAGTAAGGAAGCAGATAAACCCTTATCACTCATGTAACTGTTAAGAGTCATTCAATAACTTTTGAAAATGTGCATCCGATAAAGCGATAAATCCACGGTATACGGTTCATAAATCAATGGCCTACAGGTGAATACGGTATATGACGTTCGCCTCATTTTGGCATCTACCTTGACACTCTCTCTCCAACAGCGTCGCCCTATGCTGATGGCAACACTTGGTTTTACGTAATAGCAGGCAGCCACGTTCATTTAGAGCTCTGCGAATAGAGGGGGGAAGGAGGGGATCCCACTGAACGCAACTAAATTCAGAACGAATAACGGGGAAATTTACCTCTCCATTGGGAAAAAACCTCCCCACTGGGAAACCATAAAGCAAAAAAATTAAAACATTCAACACTAAACATTTCAGAAGTGTGGCAATCAACAAACAGTTTTTGGGAAATATAATACACTTGTGAATATATCGAATGTTTTTGGGAAGAAATGGCGAGAGGAATTGAGCTCTTCCGATGAAAACAACTGCAGGATATCAGTTGCAGCTTAAGTTGGGCGAAAAGTATGAGAGACAGGACAGTACACAATGAAGACGGAGCTTCTATAACAGAATTAGAGAGGAAAGGTTGAAAAATCAAATTCATTCTCCATCCCCCTTCCCAAAACCCGTATGAAAACAAAGGGAGAGGCTCAGTGAATATTCCCATGCCTAAATCGATGGACTAAACGAAGGAAAGGTGGGAGAAGGGAACTGCAGTTAAATACTCCCACTTATAAATCTTATCTCAAAACAGGTTCGAATACCTCGAAAGCCAAGAGTTTCGCTTCGCAAGCGGTAAGAACGCTTGTCAGGAATGCAGATCCAGCTAAAATTTTATACCGTACTTAGCGAAGAAACGTCCACTGAAAAGAGGGGTAATCAGCATAAAAATACGATCACAGGGGGGAACTGAAAGACATTCTCAACAGAGGGATTTTTTTTTTAAACAAAGCAGACTATCACATCAAACCTTCGTTGCAACTCCAAACATGAGCCAGTTTATCAAACCAATATGCATACCTTTATTATCCGAAGATAAGATGGCTGATGTGGCCATTTACGTGCCCATTCGTTTTTTGTCACAAGACGACCCACACCAAGACCACGTATTTGACATAACAACTCCCAAAGGAATTTACCCTCTGCGGTTATGTCGTAATTGCCAATGTACCTGATTGTGCTCATCTCAACCTGCAATAATACTATTAACAAAAACCTTTTCTATATATTACCGTGAAAGACCCACATGAATTAAGGTAGATCTTTCACATAAAATCTAGTAGTTATAGGTAAAGGTAGTGTAGCCACCGATAGCACTAGCACTTCTTTCATTAGCACGTACAACACAAGAGTGTAGTGACCTCCTCTTCCTGACGCGTGTACTAAGCATGACCCAGTAATGGTCACACTTGGGAAACGGTCCTAGCTAGAGGACATTCTCCTGCAATTTCCCCTTCTCCCTGAGCACCCAGGAAAACATCTAAAAGTGTATCATGTACTCCTAATTTCATATTTGACTCCGATATGGTCGAAGGTGATTGACCGATAAGTGGGTGACCCCGTCAATCACCTCGCAAACACGTCCCACAAATTGGTGCACCCAAAACTTTGAAGGAACAGAAATAGTGAACGTGATTAATACCGATCGCCGAATGGAAGGGAAGTGGCAAACTTGAAATATATGGGAAGCTTTGTGATGAGATTGCGTTCTATAATTTGAGTAGGCGAAAAAAAGGGCAATTGGGGACTATTCATATCCACAACTAATCGCAACCTTTTCCCTTACGATATGAGGAGATGAGGTGTGAGATGGCAATGCTAACGTGAATAGATCGATGTGAATTCAAAACTTGAACCACAAGAAAACATTTCGCAGCAACTTAGACGACAGATACCTCATATTCAGCTATATTCTATTTCCGAAATTAAGCTTATGAGTTGTCTCGATGCTTCAGCTAGCCAAATCCCTCGACTGCTAAAAACTTGAGAAGCTTCCTTCTTTAGACGTTCCTAAATGCACAAAGCCATATTGCTGAACATCAATCTATTCGAGATGCTAATACAATCCTCATCGAACACACTGAACCTTCCTCTCATTCCTCGCCAATACTCACCTGCCCCACATTCCATAACTTCCGTCACAGTCCCATTCGCTTAGTGAAGTTAACTTTGCAAATAAAACATAGAAAGGACTTAAATTCCACAAAAGAGAACCAAAAATTCAGCCTCTTCAGTCGACATCGATTAGTGACACAACTGTATATGCTGTTCTTTCGTCGCTAAGGGACATCCCACGGTTTGTTAAGCTCCGGTTCTTATGCATTTATTTCTAGATGAATGTATCTATGTTTTCATAAACATTACGATTTAAGCATGCTCCATCCTTCCCCCCCCCCCCCCCCCCCCCCCTCCCCATCAAGAAAGTAGAGGTATAGAGAAGCTCTGCCGATGACTGCAATTCCACATGAACGCATTTTCAACGAAAGAACTCAAAAATTTCTGCAGTTTGCACAATAGGTGCAAGGCCTATACTTCCTTCTATAACTTAAATTCAGTCAAATCTTCATCCTCACCCCACTTCCCCGTCTTCTCCCCTTCCCGGTGAATGATAACGCCAAGAAATGCTGTATAATTATTCGTCTCCAACTCACCTCTTCCGTTTGCTTACTCGTCTGACGCATAGATGAATTTCTATGAAACAAGAATCAATGGAATATGCAACCGACTTTTACAAGTGACGCGAATGACTTTCAAATATTTTAGTTGCTTTATTAATTTAATTTCAAATATGCAATTATCATCACATAAAAATCAACGGCAATATCACTCATAATTATATGACAATTTCCTGACAGGGTCATAAGTTCGTCCCCTACTCAACCAAACAATGGCAAATTACCTCTTAAATAATCTTCCAACAATTTCCTGACAGGATCATAAATTTGACCCCTGTTCAAGCAAGCAATGCCAAATTACCTTTAAATAATCCTTCTCACCTGTGATTGGAACCTACCAACAATGACAGCACTATATATTATATACCAACAGTTAAGTAGTGAGGCTGAAAAGTTTGTTGCCTCAAGAAACATCCACAAAATCAACAAATTCAAGTCACGATCCTCAACTTTGACAGTCTTCTTCCATTTGTAGTTGCTGCTCCATTCTCACACTTCTAGATCCTGCGCAAAATCACATTAAACTTCACCGCACCTACACACCCGGTAAATTTTCAATAGGCAATAGAAAGTAGGTCACCAAGAGAACATCCACTCCAACAAAACCATTCTAACGATCGCAGGTTATCAAATCCAACGCCAAAAATCATATGCGAACGCCAACAGCAATACCAACATACAGTATGTCCGCGAATAATAACCCCCTTCAACTGAATGCGCTCTCCTTTAGTTCTTCAGAGAAGTAGTTACACACACCTTCCAAATTTTCAATCATCAAAAAAGGGAAAACGATTCGACGACTTAAAAATTCGCTCTTATTTCACAATTCGGATAAGTTTTCTTCCCGTAAGATTAGCAATCTCTTCCAGACCAGGTCTTTAATACAAAATTACAGGTTAATTGCATTTACTTGTCACCTGAGCAGCTTCTTCCATCACATATGAACAACACATAACGAAGACATCACTTTATGGCTTCTGCTGCACGTGCACATGAAACTTAACGGCCGGCAGTGATTCGACTGATGACGTCACCAAGGATGGTATACCAATATTGAACAACGCACCCCTGAAGATGTGTTCGATTATCAATTGTTTACCTACGAGGGCTTCACTTAAAAGAACTTAAAGGGATATCACAAACAGAGCACAAACAACGAAGACAACTGAAGAGGGGAAGGTCACATAAAAGCATTTCGAAAGTAAACGTAAACACTTTGACCTGCTCGTTTACAGACCATTTCCTGAACAGATAGGCATTTTTTCGGAGATAGGATCATCCCAGCATCATCGCAGATCAATTTCTCAAAAAAATAAAATCGATGCAATACGCAACGAATTTACAGTGCTATTTACTGACTGAGATGTTAAACTCTAGCAGAACCTCAGCCCTAAACCGACAAATTTTAAAGGTGCATCGCTTTTTGTGCAATACACGTCACCCTTTTCCTTTCACCTCTTACCCCATCCCCTCCCCCCTCCCCTCACCTCTCGTGAAAAATCCTTTATAAAGTATGAACTGTTTGTATAAGCATGAAATCATAGTTTAGAATATACCTCTGATACTGATACATACCTTATCCACTTCTATATATTGAGGCTTCTCATACAATGCTACTAGATTTGGTGTACTGATTTGACATTAGTTTATAAACTAATTAAATTACAGATTTTCGAATAAAAAAGCATCGACCGCTAGCAATTTTGAGCTTATGAAAAAATATTCAAAAAACAAGTAAATAAATAAAACAAAATAAAATAAAATAACAAATAAAGCAAACAAATAAAATAAAAGACGAACCTAACGACACCACATGGAAATGCAACATATATTGCCGACTCTTCTAAGTATTGTTTCCCTTCGGCGAAATTCGATATCGCAAAGAATTTATTATCTTGTACAACATATACACCCTAAATTATTCAATTAATTAAATCAACGTTGGATACATATATGCAAATTTTTATATTTTATAGCCAAATCGATGATTCATTTCCACTTTCTATACAAACATCATACCTCAATGATCGCCTGAAGCAAGCCCTGAGACCAATGAGAAAAAAATCTACCCAGAGTTTTCCCGACTTCAATACGTAATCATACCTGATGATTAGTACGAAGGTTGTCGACCTGCTTCCCGAATGCGGCCGTCCAGAATTCTTTGCAGAGGAATTTCATCTTATCCAACTCACTATTCAACCTAAAAGAACTTTGGTAGCCTTGCTGATTAATTATTTCATATTAAATGAGTTCTGAAAACTAATAAAGATGGCAGGCGAGCACTGGTCACCGGGGATTCGCGCTTGTCTTCTCCCGATCCACGATGTACCTATCTCCCTTAGGCAATTTTTTACTTGTGTTCCTCTTGCTGAATGGGTCTTAAAACTGCAGTGAGTAGCACCCACAAAGCACCGACGTTAAAATAATCTCTCAAAAAGCTTGCAATAAAATCATCTGCTACCTAAAAAGTTCAACATTCAGCGCAACTACGACGTTAGTTACATTCATTTATTCCTGCAGTGTCATAGTTTTTAATTAAAATAAACGTTCACGTCAAACTTTTCCTCGTATTACCGTTTGCAGCCCTTCGCTCTTTCCCGTCCCTGTCACATACGATACAGATGCACACGGCTTGGAAGTTTCTAGCTTCGAATCCCGCATAACCCTTTGTTCTGCTACTTTTACCGATTTCTTTCATTCATATACTACTTTACTTTTTGAAATTCTATACAAGCATCATAAAAAATTTCTAACTTCTACCCCCTTCGCCATCTCCCCTCCCACCCCCTCATAATTAAGAAGTGAAGAGTAACTCATACATTACCAACAACCACCTTAATAAAAAACTTTCGACAACGATGTCGCATCAATGCACATATAACTTCGAAAAAAAAAAGAACACCACCAACCTCGGTAAATCCTTTGAAATTTTCTCAACGAGCGCATATCCAACACGATATCCAAGTGCCTCTAGCCTAGTCTCTGCATTTCCCTATAAAAAAGGGTTGATCGCCAATACATCCCACCATTTTTTGGGAGATCTGCACCACATGCTGTGCATGGCTAAGATGTGCCAATTTCACGAACAGGTAAATATTAGTAAATTACCTACTCGCCAACTACACGTCAACCCTTTACCTCAAAGGTAGCAATGTGATACTTCTATCAACTGAATCACCATCAGTCATTTCCAATGTACATCATTGCTAATGAACTGTCTGCTGTCAAATGGAAAGGAATCCTTTACCCCTAGTTTGATATAAAACTGGCTCATGGAAGAAATTTGGCCTACCTATTTCGGGAGACTCTTAGATGTCAACAATTCAGGTGTAAGATGATTCGGTGAAGAATCACCTACCGTGTGGAATCGCTCAAAAATCAGGAAAACATGATGGACAGACAGACACAGATAGACATGAACAGAAGGTGTTTTTTTTTAAATGCACTGAAGTTTGAAAATTTTCTTCCCATTCGGAATTCGAAAGCGCAAACGGTCACATATTACGGCAATCTATCATCATCGATCCTTCAGTTACCACCTCAGCTGTCAAAATCACGTCCTTCCCATGCTTAAATAACTTTTTTCTCTTTCAGCCGTCTTTATTTTTACCCTGACGGTAGAGCACTGTTTTACTGCGGCCAACAAAGTAAACTAAACCTTTAAATAAGTAATTGGAACAACCTGAGTGAATACCTGCCTGACAAGGTAAGTGATAGGAAATACCTGAGCGAACACCTGCTTGACAAGGTCAGTCTGCTCGGCGAGCGCAATTACGTCGATGTGATGTCTTTCGCGAGCCTCATCCATCCATTTCTTCTTACTTTCTTCCTGCTCTGCCTGCAGCATTGATATCTTCATATAAGGCAAATTTAGATCACCTGTATCATGCTCCTTTCATTATTCTACTATCTATTGACTACGATGAAGATTTTTAGATGGCCACCCATCACGCTCACTACTTATCGATCGGTCTTTAACACCTGCTCCACAAGGTTTGCATATACATTCACCTGTAGCACTTATATTTTAATATCTCAATATCCAACAGCCTCAACAGAATCAATAACAAAATCAGTAATTAAGGTACATAACGTCATTCACTATGTGAAACGATATCCACTTAATATTTAAATTTTTTCCCACTTAATCCCACCAATTGTAAAATGAAATATTTTTCAAGCGAAAAAGAAGTAAAACGAAACGATTAAATAAAATGGAAATTTCCATAAGCAAAACTTATTACCATATGAAATTATGAGTTTTAACCCCCCCCCCCCACAATAAAACCAATTTACACATTCATTGTGCCATTCGCAGTAACAACAAAATAAAAATATGAACGAAATAGTGAAGGTACGGGAAGCGAAAGAAATCGCAAAAATCGTTCCTAGACGTGGGATGGCTTGTGGAAAAGAAAGTGGGATAGGGAGGGGCTTCTTATACGCTTACTAGGAAAGGCACTCGAACATTTAGAAAAAAAGTGATTTCCCACAAAATTTGCTAGCCCCTCTTTACAGGCCAGAGATATGAAGTAAATGCCAACGGCGCAAATGTCGTAGTACCTTTGAATATAGACGGACATCTTTTTAATGGTACGCCTTCGAGGTGTTTGCAAGCGTTAATAAGCGGCGATCCTCTATTCGTGAGTTCATGCCCCTTATTCGTTGATCCGTACAAATATAAGTAGATCTTCACATCTTCGTAGTTGTTGTATGCGAACAAATGGTCCCTCATAAATTCCACTCATCGCCATAGGTTAATTCCGGGTGGGCTAGCAGCTTTGTTGGTGGTATGTTCTCACTTTTATTTATTGCGCAAAACTTAAAACTAACTATTAATATTTCATGATATATAATATAATACTAATTCCAAAAATAGCGCTATTAAAAAACCGAAATGATCCCTCCCACCCCTCCCCCCAAAGAATGATATGAATACTGTCAGGAAATAGATCAAAAGTTGCTAGTGCCTCATATATGAGAAGAGAGAAGGAGTCTATGATATAACAGAAAACCAGTCCCAATAGCTGATTTAAAAAAGAAAAAAAAACACGATCAACAGTCATGCACAGGTAAATATACCTGACCACTTCAGTGGGTAAGTAATTAAACAATATCTTAGTTGTGTGTTCACTTTGGTAGGCCTACTTACGTATGTTCAGTCTGGAAAGGTGCAAGTGGAATGAGGACGATAAAACTGTCCTGTCATATCTGCGTCGAATAGGAAAGCACATCATATACATGGGAAATGTTTTTGTTGAGAATTAGCCACAAGGCAAATAAGTGCTTATGGCTATGCTAGAAGAATGGATACAAGGAAACGATGATTAAACGTGGAGTTGAAGTTGCAGTTGCAACTTAGGTTGCAATAGTGTCTACAACAATGTCCACAACAAAGTTGATCTACAGTCTATAAGAGCACAACCTCAATTAAAGCGGCTCAAATGGTTTATAAGATTCACGATGGATATATATGACTAAAGCGATAGTTTATGAATAAGATCGACAATATCCTCTATTATGCGCCAAAAACAATGAAATAAAAAATACAACTGCCGAACTGTAGCATCAATGAGGATGCTCTCCTTATCCCAATACGTTGAGCATATCTGCCTCACTGCAGACTTAGCACCTGGCAGGATCAACATAAATTGGGAAACCTACGGGTTCGCAGATGATAAACAACTAAAAGATCGCATAATAAAATATTTCAAGCAGCGTTTGGCATATTCAGAAATGCTTGAATAATGAAGAAAGGTATGAGGCAGCACCATCTTCTACCTCTATCACATCACAACAATAACAACTCCTACTTTTTAACCGAGGTGTGTTACTGCAAACTTACTATCAAACCTTGAAACACCTTAGAAAATTGAGCAAACGATAGCATGAACTATCCCATCACCGCCTATTTACGTCAAATGCCTGCCAGATTATAAAGGTTCATTTTCAGCTTGTAAAGGATAAGTAACGAATAGAAAATACCATCATAAACACACCTACCAACTATTAATGGATATGTGGATGTTGCAATAATGCTAAACAAAACGTCATAGAAAGCCGACCATCTACCTCCTACAACGCCTATCCATTTTATTTTACAACGGCGCAACTGTCCTGCTTATGCACACATGAAATATCTCGATGCCCAACACAGCTGATCACATCCACACGCTTTTTGAAACTCATCCATCTCGGTATAAACCAAAGTAGCCTGAGCTTGGCCAGATGCCAAATGGAGCCAATCCGGAGCATTCTAGGCCTAGACCATGTACAACCTGTGTTAAGGGCGACCTAGACCATCCTTTTTGCAGACATATCCGTGGTTTCTTTTTCTATCCCTCGATTTGAATTCCTTAGCGCAGAGACTCTAGCGATCAGGCATGTGTCGGAATCTTTTCTAGTTGTTTTATTGCTTCTATAGTTGCATCGTATGTATTGCAATGTGATGTTTATGCACTAATGAATAAACAAATAAAAACTGAATAAACATAAACGCTTATTTACGATTGCGTGAGTAGAGCACATGGATTATATGCAATTCAGGTTTTAGGCGTTCTCATTAAGCTCTATTTGAAAGTTTATTCATTTTGTTTGACCAATAAAACTAGCAAAGTGCATTCACTTTTTTACCAGCCAGATTATATCAACGCACAATTTACCTGTCTAACTTCAACAACACCTGGTTATAATGAGGCCATAATAGGCTTTTTTAGAATTTCTTAAGGGATAAGCAGAGGGGCTAAACTAATATAACAGTCAAAAAGTAACCAAAGTAAGTTTTAAGATCGGCATCACCCACAATCTCATTCAATATATCCCAAGCAAGGAAACTGAATATAAGAAAAAAGTTGCACAGATAAAAGGAACATATCCCTATCATACTTATATCTTCTAAACACCACAATCACTATATGATAATAAAATAACGCAATTTATTGGGATTAAACTAAACTCAAATCTAAAATATTGATGCTTGCACCTTCCTAGGAATCTAATTTACGTATTTACAGCCACAATTTACGTATTTACAGCCGGCTGTCGATTTATATGCTCGTAACATTTTGGTCACTTGCAAGAATTGACAGCCACATAAATATTAGTGATTAGAGAGTGCAATACAACGGGGATAAAAGACCGCCGATGGACAGCGAATCGACAAGCATCGTTTGCCAACTCTAATTTATTTCCATTATATGACAAATCGTACAAATGCAAACACACTCGGTAGGATAACATCACAAAGAATATCAATTCATTCATAAGATACTACTATTCTATATATATATATATATATATATATATAATATATTCTCACATACAGAATAATATTTATTTGAAAATATTTCATAGAGTTGGAACAGCGGATGAAATATCTTACACATTTTTTCTTATGTTGTAAGAACGACTCATTGAGATCTCTCGAAAAACAATGAAATTTAACAAAGAAAATATAAAGCATTCTATGAACTAAACAAATGCTATATAAATAAACCATAAATGCATAACCGCAAATAGCAGAATAAAATAAATATCGATATGAAAGTGTGCAAAGCTTTAGTGTATCAGATGCATCTCGAATCTCCAATACGCATCCTCAACACCGAATTTAAAACACCCCAGGAAAGATGCGTTGTTACAGGGGCCCAAAGTATTGCATCTTTCAACAACAAATCCTGGTCGGAGTTTTCAACAAACAGAGTAAAATCAAATAACGTCATTCACCGATAACCAAGCATCCAAAGAACGAAAAACATGGGATATCCAAGCCATTGGTTCCTCAGTATCAACTCCCTTAGAGTTAAATCGGTGAGTAGATATATTTCTAAAATTATAGAATATAAATATCCATATAAAAACTGTATTGATAACAAGTCCTCAAAAACTAAACCACTGAACAACTTACCCAACAATGGCATTCAAGAGTGCTATATACACCTATAAGGTTATCGCAAACGACAACTAAAAACCTCTCAACTAAAGCAATGAATGCATAATTGAAATTCGCTGAATTACTCTGCTGTTTCAATTCGACTGTGTATACTCCTCCTCCCCCCGAAATGGCCTCCAAAGGGCTAGTTCACTTTGAAAGCCCTGGGGCAATGCTCATAAAAAATACGCAGCACGGAATGCTCATAAAAATTAAACACCATATGCAGCATTTACCTGGTTAAAACTATTGCAATATTTACCTGGCTGCTTCTCTGCCTCCAATGAGCATTCACTACCTTCAATCGGTACACCATAAACCTTCATTCAAAAAATACCACATAAAACCACATGCAATCTACAATCGTTTTAGTCGATCAGCGTGCAATTAATGGCTGCTAAAAGACAATGATTGAGAGGTAAATCTGCGTGACAAATGAGCCACTTTAGACCACCCAACCTTTACAAATAATCAGTTTGCATCCTTCATATGTAGAATGCGAATCATCCACAATCTACCTTGGCATTCTTTTAACCTGCCAATCAGCTCCATTACAATTTGTAATGCAGAAACATCAATAATGCCTCACAGATATGCATATTTTGCAGAGGGCTTTATGCACCGAAACATTAGCAATGAGGCTTTTCAAAACAGCCACATTCACGACATGTTCGATTCTATCACAACATACAGGATGATATCTACCTTCATATGTCTTTATGGATGTGGAGTTATTCCCCTCTAGATCGATTGCTAGATCAGGTAGACTTAGATCAGATACCTACCTTCAACCTGATCCGCTAAACCAGCCTGATCAATTCCGCTATGACAACAATAAATCCCTTGAACACAAAAAATTTCTAGAAATGAAAGCTTAGAAAAAGCAGTTCATCAGCAAGCATACCAACTGCAAACATCTTGACCACCTCTACCCCTGTAATTAAGACATACACATCATCACGTAGTCTTCCTAGCATATCCCCTCCAAGTAAATATGAAGCATATATGCAGATCAGCCCGTTCCTATCCCATCTAACTCCATCCGATCCACTGAATAAAACATCTTCCAAGAAATCGTCCATACCCGCTTCAATATTGTTCATACGATGTTAATTACTGAACAGCGTCAATAGCACTGAAGTCGACCCCTTCAAACTCGTCGTCATCCCAAAATGAGTCGCACTTTTGTGGCTCGAAGCTCGCACTCCGAGGCATCGCCTCTCCTCCATCCTCAGCCTTCTCGTGCGATGCATTACTTCCTGCTGCTAAAAATACCCTTCATAACCATTCCTCCGTTCCAGTCTAGGTACAAATTGGTGCGCTTCCACATAAAATGTAAGAAGCGAGAAAGCACATCAAAAAACTGCCACAAGTATTTACGCTATTTATATCAAATGGTTGTCGACTAGGCTTGCTCAAACAAACAAGAAGACAAAAGGTACAGAACGGCCCACTACGTTCACCCTTTAAAAACCCATTTTATCTCTTAATATCATGGTAACAACCTGCATAAACTGCTAAAAACAATACCATAGGTGCAATGATGCATTCATAAATTTACGGAATTTTATTTGAACTTATTTTCCGAAGACTATTAATCACAAAATGCAATGTGGTCGCTTATAATACGTCCCTCCGTATCCAAATTTTAGACAAACTCTATAATCCACCCCCCCCCCTCAAATAGACAAGTCAATCTGCCTATTAGTACACAACGTCATTCTATTATGCATATTACAAACCACCAAATTCAGCAAAATAGCCTCAGCGGTTTGCGAGCTGATTAGACGGATATAAACACATTACACATAGACAAGGAACCTACGAGCAGGACATTAGACCCAATAAACACTTTTCTGCAAAATCACACCAAAAATTAGGTTTTTAAGTGACAGGTTGAGCGACTGCAGAACAAAACTGGCAGATAAACAGTAAGGGAGATGTGAACAGCATTAATTCACATAGTTGGTAGTCTACTTGAACGGAAGTGTTTCCTCGAAATGATCGCAGAGCGCAGAACATATTCATCCAAACTGCGGCACTGTCTTTCTCCCTTAACCGATCGGAACCACCAGACAACTGATTACAAACCATACACATGCAAACATTTAACAAAGATAACTATTGTACACAATTTTACATTTAATCCTTAAAATGAAAACTCAACTTTCAAGCTAATAAATATTTTGCAGCATTAGCCGACCCCCTATACACATCGTCCCTAAAACGGATTCATATGGACGTTACAGCCTCTCAAACACTCAATACAGCCAATGACAAGGATTCAATTGAATGAACAACAGATGATGCTATCCTGTGGTGTGTCCCCAGCATGGTAAACCCGTAACGAGATGGTATTCAGTACAAACGAATCTATCACCCATAGCATCAATGGTTTCTCCATCCCTTCCACTAGTGTGCGATGGAGGTTTAGACATCTCTTTAAAAAAACGGAAGCACCGACCTGCAATTGCTGTCATTCGTCGACTCCAACCACCTGCTTTCATATCACCCTGTGGTGACGCATCACATGTCCTCCACCGTCGAAGGGGTGTTCTCTCATTGTGGATTTTCTTTGTTACGCAAATCTTCGGTTTCGAAATTGCATAGTTATCCTGTAAATTGTACAGAACAACTAGTCATAATGAGGCACTCACATCTCTCTCCAACAGGAATTAAAAAAAGGTTTCTGCAAGACTGTCGCTAATACATTAGTAAGCTTAAATTCCTTTGTATAGGTGACTTTTACCAGGCACCGAGTATCTCGAAGAAAAAATAAATAAATAAAATAAATAAAATAAAAATGCTTCTTAGTTAAATGCAGCGATAAAAGTGGGCAATCATCGTTAAATGAGCTCGTGGAAATTTTGTATCTACTTTCTGACGGCAGACTGCCTTGATATTGGCAATGAAATCCTTGAATTAGTCCTAACTACCAACAATTTACGATACTCCATAAACCACAATAAGAGCCGTTCTTTTGTTCGATAAAAAAACCCTCAATTAAAATAACTGACCCTCTCCTTTTCATCCTTTCGTTTTCACTAATAAGTGCCATTCCCTCTCATGGTCCTTTGTATTCCGTTTTCATTATTCAAGACTTTCAAAATAAATTATTTTTGAAAAACCAAAAGATACACATAAAACAACTTTGTTTCGGTGGAAAACCTTAAAATTACCTGGGAATAGGTCTCTAATAGAAGAGCCAGGAAAAAAAGCACTCATTCTTTCTCATGTAGGAACGACTAGTCTGTCTAACTGACTGACCAGTTTCTCCTAATGAACTTTAATAACCTATCATACCTTCTGAAATGATTGTGAGATGACGATGTTTTCTGGCAACGGCCTCGCATCACCACTGTCAGGACATCCTCTCTTGGGTTGATGGAGATGCGGTTCAATTGGTATCTGCGAAAGTAAAACATTAACGGTCTCGTCATCCATCGAGTCGTACGCTATTCCCTCTTCATTCCCTCTAAATAAAATAATATACTTTTATTGCCAGTCATAAAGTACAACCTGTATACTAAAAAAATGGTATATAGAAAATATAGTGGTATTTTGAAATTGGCTTATACTCCGAGTCGTAATATCAGGGAGAGTAAGGACTCCGGGATTGGGCTCCAATGAAACGTAGGTTTCTTTGAGACTCAATAATAAATATCAGGCCAATATGCAGAATGCGGCACAGTCGCGATGGATAGCTCAAATACCAACGAGTGTGGTCAGAAAAATTGGAGATAAGGGAAAGCGCGAGAGACGAACTGTGAGCTTCTCAAGGTTAAACGTTGAATTTCATTCTATCTAGCCAGCACACCTAATTTTATTCACTTATCAAACATTTCGATATACCATAAAGAATGAATCGTTTTGATAGTATTAATGTTCTTTTCCATCAAAATGTATATCCTCTGACACAACAATACGTTAATCACATAAAGATGCAATACGTTTATTCCCTTCAACATATTCCCATAGACCAATCGATACGCTTTTATTGCCTGATATTCTAAAACTAACGTAAATATTCTAAAGCACTCTCCATAGATGCACCCAATTCGAATCACAATGAATTTTCGGCTCCCAAGGTAACACTGCTCTTTGTACTGGGAAACGTTACCTCGTTCCTTCGCACCTCCTTCGGATTTTAGCTCTTATATGTGCTACTTAAGATAGAATATTCAAGAAAAGTACTCGGAAGTTTAATTTTATCATAGAATTAAGCAGAAATGCGTCATATGTTGCCCATAAAGTTAAAGTCATTACGAATGAGCATTTACAACCCTACGTCCGTTGCTGAGACTTGAGGCACAAAGCCCAAAATCAGAGCTGAAGATCGTTAATATTGGGTATATAAGGTGTGATAACCAAGAGCAGCTTGACAGTCATTCTAATTGCTTGCTTTCAAATTAATCGAATACAGCCTACCCTTTCTTGGAAATAGTTGTGAAAATGAACCTCAACAACGCATCATACAAACTATGCGTTAATGAACAAAAGAAAGAAAAGCCCACCCCCCAAGAGACGAACTCGAAGCAGATATCCTTTCGATATGTTCATGGACGGTGGATGCACGATGCGAAGAGAGTGGTGTACTCTCCACTGGACCGACATCCTCGTCCGACGATGTGCTTACTTCCATATCATCCCCTTTCCTCCGCATTGCCTTCGTCAACTTTTTCCTTAAAAGATTACCTTCATCTTTTATAAATGGATTACAAAAATCAAAATTTTTATATCACTTGTT
Source organism: Baylisascaris schroederi (assembly GCA_006503575.1). Lineage (NCBI taxonomy): Eukaryota > Metazoa > Nematoda > Chromadorea > Rhabditida > Ascarididae > Baylisascaris > Baylisascaris schroederi. Next base: position 321,577 of record QEWY01002887.1, read on the forward strand.
CAATCGCTTTATTCGATTATACGCAAAATATTCTCAGAATATTTCAAACGAATTCGATTATTAACAAAGCTCAACCCTTCTAAGAGGTTAGACGTGAGTCTCGGTTAAGGTTGAATTTTGATGTGGTCGAAGCTCGAATCGCGTTTGATTCATGATCACATGGCGATGAACCATACTCCATCCTGGCCGGTCCAAAAGCTATGATTCTGCTAAAACCAGTTACCCAGCATAGGTCAAGTTTACTCTGCTTTGGCTAAAGCCACTTACCCAGCCTAGACTGAGTTCAATCTATCCCCATACGATCATAGACTGATTGCGGTTCTAGTTCCGACCACGACCGAGATAATATTCGAGGATGAGTGATCTGCATCACTGAACTTCTATCCACAACAAAGTGCCGCTCAAACCTCATCAACTTTTGCATTTATAATTGCGATTTTTACTAAATGACTCTGTCCTACATCAAATGTTTCGTTAGAATAATTTGTGGCCTATTCCTCCTTCGTAATTATATCTTAGAGGATCGGTTAATTAAAGTTAACATTCAAAAGTGACAAAATTTATTCCTAATTCATCAAACTAAAAACGCAAATTTCCTTTCTATGATCGTTGAATACTTTATCCTATTTATTAATATATTTTCAAGAAATAGTTTGAGGAATATCAAATTTCGCCGAAAATTAGCTGCCTAAGAGATGTTCCTAAGGAACATGCAAGAAATCCCATCCATTAGAAAACTTCCTTCAGATTATATAAAGGTAGTCGTTTTGCATAAAATATTTGCTCTAATCATCTAATCACAGTTTGGAGCTTTTCTGGATCATCACCAACACAAATCTTGAATCCTACGCATAACTTACGCTAACATGTCATTCACCTGAAATTTAGAGCATAAGAATTACTTTTCTATCCTACATAAAGACTATTCATCGTACAAATGGAATTCCCGTGGAAGTAACCCCTAAATATTCAATTTTCAGTAAAACTCAATAATCCACAATAAAATTATAGGTATGTTACAATTTCAGGATAGGCGCCAATAACTGCATCACATAGATAGGAAGAAACCTATACTGAAAAATAGAAGTCGACCATAGTCAACGAGGTAATCAATACCAAGTTTGCAATGCTTAATAAAAAATGCTCTCATTTATCACTCAATAAACACATAAGACAATAAAGAGGAAAAACGTATTGTCATTAAACCTTAAAGACAACACTATGCCTTCAAGGAAACTTATTGAGGGAGCTTATAATCGTGGATATGTTATATATGCAGTAACGAAACATCAATTTGCAATATCAGCTTTAATGCCCATAAAAAAGTATCCTCACAAATAAAACAGCCTAGTTGCAGTATCCCAGAAATAGAACTTGGCCTAATTACAGTACCCCATAAATAAAACCTGCCCTAATTACCTGAAGTTCATAATTAAAGCAAGTTTGCAAGGTACCATAGTACAGCGATCAATACCAAAATTAAGGGAGCAAACCCTAAGTAAAATAGTAGTTAATTTACGACAAGATAAAATACTCAATTCACTTACTCTTCTGTTAATCAGGTGCAAAGTTCAAATATATCAGAAGGATGCCAATTAGTATTAGCGAAACAAATTGTATCAATGACTTCAATCACCTCAAAATTCAAGAATGATCTATGAAACCATAGATCAATAACATCTGCACTTTTAGCCGTTTTACTGGCAATAAAATACCTTTTGCGCTTTCTCGATCCAACAGAAATGATTGGTGACGGCTCTTGACCACCATTCCCGAAGTCGATTAACCTTCGATTCACATCTTCACCCACTGCATTGCCAATTTGAGAAGACGTGCATGGGCCGAGAGCATTCGATTTCACATCGCCTTCGGAACAGCAACTGCTTTTACCAATTACTTTCACTTCCATCTAAAAATAGAGTTTTCCAGCATAATTATGAAACAGAAATACTTTCTTTTTAGAGTTGAAGGAGCTGAAATATTGCTTTTCACTTCACTTATGCTTTATTCTTGATTTCATCGCTTATCATTTGAGTGCTCAATATCCTACAAGGAATTTGCCTTTATTAGGGCAAACGCATAACAACCTCTCAACTTAATTACACCTCAAAAACTTTAGTGTATCGTAGTCTTCCTATCCGATCGAGCATAAATCGACATATAATGCTACATACCGGCCATCAACTAAAGTTACTGTCCGTCATAAAAGCAAGCACCAAACACCATTAGAAAAGTAACAGAAATGAAAACGAAATTTCGACAACGATAGAAGCTTTCGATGGCACATGATTCGTGCCAACTGCAAAGCATTTCGAAGAACGTCACAAACAACAACAGAAATGGCGCGACGAACTTATTTAAATATTACCAATGGTATCACCTGAAACGATGAAAAGAGAATATTGGTCTCATATCTGATTAGAATGAAATACGAGAAAGAAAGAAAAAATGATTTCACCGATAGAAACAAGAATAACGACATTTTGTGCACCGCTGAAGTAAAAGATGATGAAGACAGAAGGAAAATTCATCTAAGAACAGAATTAATTAAATCTCACTAAATGCATCTTCCTGAACCGTCAACGCATACAGCCACTACTAAATACCTTGACTAATACATCAGCAGATTGAACGTTAGAACTAACCTCAACAACACGGGACTCCTCCTTCGAGAGGTTCGATTCATGTGCGACGTCCTTATCTTTGACAACACGTGCAGTGGCCTTTATTTGTACACCATTCGGTGAATGCGTCCTTGGTGGTGAACTACTTGAACTGGTGTGACGCTTCTTTTCAATCAGCCTTCCTGAACAATGATAGCTGAAGTTAGCCATCGACAGCCGTTTAGATGTGGGGACACTCTTTATGACATAGTGTGATGATAATCCACTGCATCTACTTAATAACCTCCGAGCAGCTGATGGAACGCACCCTACAGTGATGCTGCATGAAGTGTGCACTGGCTAATTTCCCTCACTTTCATAACTTCCTGCATAGAGACAAACCGATCCTCTCTTATATGGGATGAGGGAACTTACCTGTGCACACGCATCACTGCGCCTCTCTAAAGCTCGACAGTACTGCTTGATATTGATACTGTCTACTTTACACCGTAGAATTCCCTGAAAGTCTTTTGAATGAAACGTTCCTCTTCAAGGTGACCATATCCATAGTACTACTTATATCTGACAGAAGAAAAAGGAAACCTAAGTAAATAAGTTGATTTAAAGACAAAATATAAACGACACATAAAATATGTAATAAGGAACGAGTGATTATTTACAAACAAAACTTACTGATAGTCTTTTTTGCCTCTTTGAGAACATCAGTGAGCCCGGATGCCTCATCGATATCTGAATCGTTGCTGGAGAATCCTGTCGGTGTGGAGGACGACGCTCTAGAAGAATGTGGACGCAGTGTGCCATAACGTATCCTCAGCACAGGTGGTGTCACCTAAATACGATATTCTACTCGGGTACATAATCCATATCGATTCGGGTATATCATCCATACAGCACAAATATGATTCAATTCGTTATATAGCATTCCCTCCAATATAACGATAAATTTCGAATACAGAAAAAGTAGTGATGAATAAAAATTGCTAAGTAAAATTCATCTATATCAATACCGTCATCCTATCGTTTCGCCGGATATATTCACCTAATGAATGCGATTTGCTTCGTTTTCAAGTGACCAAATTTGTCAAAATGTCAAAAATGTCAAGTTGGTCAAAATGTCAAAATTTGTCAAAATCTGCTATTCACACAGGATACCAACAAAAATCGAACCGCATAATGTTGACCACTTGATGAAGCAATGATGTAAATGAGTTCAGAATTGAATCGATGATATAATCTGATACTAATAACATATTTTTAATCGATTATCAAATATTTTCTATTGATTTCAAAATTTTCAATACTCCATTGTTTCAATTTTTTAAAATCTTTTCCAATTTTTTAATTAATTTAATCTTCGATATTTTTTCTATCAATAATTGCAATATTTTAAATTTCCATTAAAGGATAAAATAAACCTTTTAATGAATACTTCAATAAATCATTCATTAGACAAAACTCACTAATATTCTCTCATATATCTCCTTGATTATATTGACAAAAATATATGCAAATTTCCCTTCGAAACTATTCGCTAACAATGAGGTTTAAATAAATATAAATAAACAAGAATAATTACATAAAAATTCACTAACATCGATATCATCGTTTGCCGTTTCATCGGATCGACGCGATAAACAAACATCATCCCCTTCATTGCCCATTGCAAACCATTTATCAAAATCAGCATTGAATTTCTGCTCCGATTCTATAAAAAAAAAGAAACAAAAGCAATTTTCTGAATTTATACTATACGGGGAGCATAACCCTTTTAAAGAGGAGGATGAATGGCAGTGAACCTACAAATAATCTGCTTTCTCCTCTTCGAGGACTCTCGTTCCATCATAGAAGCTGCTCTAGTATTCCTCGACAGACCTCAAACAAGACCTCTGCCTCAATTTTCCCACTTGAACTAGCAAGTATCAAAGTTAATTCTGTGATGCGCTAATAAAGGCTTGTTGACTATAGCAGCCTAATAATAGTGTGGTCCACGCTGGGAAGTGCAGGTCAATCTCCCAAACGGCACGAAATATGTCAAAAAAATATTGGAAAAGAAAGAAAAAAACAGGTGAAGAAGGTGGAAGTATCTGCGAGTTAAACGCCAGATGGGTGAAAATTCCGCACGGCGTTTGCTTTCCTTAAAGCAAAGCGCTCAAACTTCTTCCTCTAAAATGCAACCGATCTTCACTGCAACTCTCTGGTATGCAAAAAGAGTGACACAATTTTATGACGCACACACGCTAAGTCTGTGGATGAATTTCAAAGAAGGAAGCGTGGAAGTGCTAACCTAATCGTTTCACTTGTGGCAGTTTACTTCTTAGTGTACTCCTATTATCCGGTGCAAACTTTGGTGAATCGTGCCATTCAATCGACGAGGATGCGCCATCATTCCCGTTCATCCTTCACCTTATTTTCCTTCAAAGTCACATAGTCATTGCATTCGCACAAGGAAAACGACGTCAACATCCCCGCAAAAAACGTCGCATCAAATATTCTAACTCGTGGAAAAAACAGCCGCATATAAACATCACATCCCCTACGATATACTGGTATACCTGCTGCCTACCTGTAAGACCTGCGGGTAATTCATACAAATATAACAAGGTAAGAGCTATAAAGGATGTAGGCGAAACCATTGCATGCATGCGGTAAGGAATGGAGAATGTGAAATGAACATCCTCCACTTGAAGATGCTTCGAGTTTATTGAAAGTGAGGTCTCTACTGCCCCCTCCCCCACCCCATCCTAGTCAAATTGACCACACTATAACCTCTCCGGTAACACCTCACTCACCTCGATCATGTTAAAGCGCCCATCAACACTAACAGATCAACGATATCCTGTCAAATATGCTGCGAAGAGAACAGTATTTGACGATCTGCTGTCGTCAACGCATCGATTGGAAGATCCGTTCATAAAAGTTTTCAATTATAAGCGCATTCACATCAACACAACTATCACTGATCAATAAGCGAAAGGTATTGGCCCACTAAGTCTATTTCCAATTCTGGTCACTTGACTAGGTACCTCTACCACTTATTTCTGGTGATCGTTTTATGAAAGATGAAGGATACAAGTGACTGCACAAGGGAGTTGAGACTGTAGTCATTCAGATGGTCTCGTCTATACTTCGACCTGGCTTAGCGACGGTTACCGATGCGTTGCTAAATTGCAGCTAGCATCACACTTACAAATCACAATGCTTATCTGCCCAGAATGAGGGACGACGGAGGAAAGATATGAGCAAGGAAAGAAAGCAACATGTTACTGTAACCAGTAATCCCATCTAATTGATATCTGCATGATGATAATATTATCGATCAACTCCCTACATAAGAGAACGTTTTCGAAAGTAAACTGCACCTCAGCCCTGGTAGGTCATGACCTAGTAGTGGCACCTACCTCACTCACATACACATTCGCAAACTATCTTCGTCGATGGATGCATTCAATATTTTCGAAAACGTACGATTGCTAAGATATTGTAGAATGCAATTTAGAATGCCTCATTCATAATAAATTTTATTCGCAAAAAAACAGTTATACGCAAACTTTCAATGCAAAGACATCACATCCTATCGATAAAACATGCAAATTTTTTGGTGATGAAATATAATAAACGGTGTTTCGAGCGCTCAACAACGAATTCAATTTTATAGGAAACCGCCCAAATTTTAAAAAGACAACCGCCTCCTTAATATGGGGTCTTAGGGTCACAAGTGCAGAGGAGGGGGACACTTGCCGCGAACAACGAACCGAGATGCGCTCATATCTGCAAAAAAGTACGCAGTTCTACCATTGTCTGCACTTTACGCAAAGCATTTGCAATCATGGACTGGTGGGTCATAGAAACACTTTAGCATAAATAAAGATATAAATAGAAACAAATAAATAAATAAGCGAATATTTGAATAAATAAATGAGTAGGTAGATAAATAAATAAATAAACATATAGAAAGACATACAATTTTTTCGATTAGTAACCTTAGAATGGCAACGTATTCGATCATACAAACATTCCAGGCTCACCACACAAAATCTCTAAAAAATATCTGTTTGCTCAAAACGAATTTATATTCGCAAGGAAAACTCAGTAAAGAAGTTCAGGGATTGTGACCTCTTCATCGTTCGAGCTGCATCTTCAATATATAGCAGACAACTAATAGTGCTGCATTACCGAAAGCAATAGAAGGTTCACCACGTTGCAGACATGCATAAACAGTTTCAAGTTATAGCTGTTCCTATTTGCCTTCCATTCTGAGATCCCCAGGAAGCTGCTCCCCATTCATAGCCAGTTATTCTGGTGTTGACTCAATTGTGCTGCTCAGCGGCGGGAGCAGCATCTGGTATGAGTGGGGACAGCTTCGTCCATCCCTTTCTTCTTCTCCTTAGCATTTTCAGTTGGGAAAGACAAAAGTTCTGGTAGGGTTCAGCAGTTCTTTTTAGTAAGAATGTAGAAGGGGCAGTGTTGGTAGGGATGTTGGAGAATCAGTGTGGTGCTGACGTCTGTAGTTGACTTGTTTGCAGGAGCATGTAGGAGTCGATTTGAAGCCGACGATGGGTTCCGACATTCAGCGAAGGAAGGATCGCGAGGTCGTTATTTCAGCGAAGAGAGAAAGGACGGTCTGTGGGATTCCCGATGAGGAATTGTGGGCGGCAATGATGCAAGTAAGTAGTCTTGATCCACTCATCGAATTCTGATAGTTGTTTTAAGATTTGGAATACTGCAATAAAGTGTTCTCTTTAAAAGTTCTTCCTCACATAAATTGGATCATTCATATCACATGGGAAAGAAATTGTTCAGCAGGTCACATGCTTTTTGATTTTTTGAATTTTTTATGCTGCTTAAATTTAAGGAACTTTAGAAAAGACTAATTTTTCATTTAGAAAACTTGGAACTAAAGAAAAATTGAGAAAGAAAAGATAACTAAAGCAGATTCACACAGGTTACACGCTATTCAATAATTTACCATATCGGATTATGAGCTCAAATAATTTAGATAGCGCTGTTGTGTTTCCGGCGAAACGCTGAGAGGATTGCTCCGGGGGATTCCCACATGAAAGAGACGTGGGATATGCTTCCCATCACGGTATGGCTTTAACCTTCTCAGTATATGTTGTTGAAATATGGCCACATTTCTTGTCATTACTAGCACCAACATAGTGGTGGGCATGGATTGGGTAAATGGTTGGGAGATGTTGTGCACTTCTAAGGAATTCACTATGCTCCGGTTCATACTCAAACCTCTAGGGAGATCCGAGATTTTCGAATAGGGACGATGAGGATGGAATTTTTTTGTATGGAATTTGTTGTCTTGATGTTGTTGTAGATAAAACTGATAAGAGATAGCGAGGCAGTCACAATGTGGTGGATTTTAGAAGATCGTTTCAAGCTGATTCCGAAGGCCTCTTTAGTAATTCGCAACTTCAAAATCTCACTGAAAAATATTCGCCATTTTCCAGCGTTTGAAGTGGAATTGTGACTGCTTCGTTGCATTGTATTTTGTGGTTAATATTGTATATGTATAATAAAATAAATTTTAAAAAAATGTATTGCAAACTGTAAGTTTTGCATTGCAAATGTTTGTATTTCAACATACATCTCTACTTTAAATAACCGCCCCTATTTAAAGTATAAATGTGTGTTGAAACATATACATTTTGCAATGCAAAATTTTCGACTTCCAACTTCTTTGTTGTTTTTTGCAATACTTTACCTTCTCTGTTTCAATTTTCATCTGTATTTGTTTGTTTGTTTTTTGTTTTTTTAGAAATGAATTATATTGCATCTGATTGTGTGTTTTATATAATTTTAAATCAAAACTTATATGGAGCAAAATTGAACGCGATAGAAGTTCACTTCTAAAAAAAATACAAATGGAAATTGCAATTATTTCTATATGTTGTTTCGTTGCTTTATTTTATGCTCGTTCGCCTTTTTGTAATTATTTCTCTCTCAGCAATGCATTGTGCGGACTTTTGAGGCTTACTTCTTTAAACATTGGGGTTTTGATAATGGCATGTGTACCCCTTATAGTTATAAGTAACACCCTTAAAAATGGTATCTATCGTTTTGACGTTGGAATGGTTTACATTTGTTTGTGTTGTAAATGTGCGGCCACCATTTAAAATACAACTTCTGTGCACCACTTTGAGGATTCCTATGAATCTTTTGGGTAACTATCCTTCATTATCCTGAGTTTTTCGGGCAAATTTTCCGACCTTATTCTGTCCCAGATGACAATCACATTATCCCGCACATATGCTTAATAGTGCTGAGAGAGGTCTATAATGTTGGTTCTTATTTGGATTCTTAATATTGTTTTATTTGATGCTGTTGTATTATTTATTTCGGGGACGCTGAAGCTCTCATAGGTCATCAGCGTCCCTATAAGTATAGGTTTTATTCGTATCTGTAAAGCATTCACGGTCACTTGCAGTTTAAATGACCGCCGCCGTTTAAACTGAATGTTGCTGTGTTTTGCAGCTTTATAATTTCTTGTTTTGATTGTTGGAATGAGGCTAATGTGAATTATTTGACCAATATTTTTGAGATTGGAATGTTTCGTCTTGTTCTTTTTTTTCCACTGTCTAAATGTTGTTTTTCTGTCGATGAAATAGTTTCATAAGGGGATTACATTTTTCGCATTCGATTTTTAATCAGTATGATATTCAAAAAGGTGCTTAATAATTTTTTCAAGAATAAGTGTAAGGGTGAAATGGGATGAAGCAGAAGTTATCACTAAACTAACCAATGCCGGTCAGCTCGATATGAAATCTGTTACAAAAAAGCATCGATCGTGAAATCTTCGAATCAGTTTTTGACTGAAACCATGAAGATATCTTTGAAAGATAAAATACAAAAAGGTGACCTTAGCATAAAGCTGTCTTAGCATCGTCATCGGAGGGAAATTTGTAGGTTTTCCGAAGTCGGAATGCTTTAGATGAGGGCACTGGATGCTGAGATCGCATCAACGGGGGGGAGGGGGGGGCTGGTATTCCACATTCTGACGACTCGAAAAGGAAAGTAATTATGAACTGAATTCAGGGTTAAGCATGAAAGCATTGTCACATGTGTCCCACTGCTTTCGCCGTATCCAAAGCGACTTAGGCACTACCCACCACAATCATTTATTCTGTTTCACTTTAAGGCTATGCGATATCTACCTGGTTGGGTTAGATATCTACCTGAGAGGTTAGGTGTCTACCTGGTTGGGTTACATATCCACCTAGTGAGGTTAGATATCCACCTGATGAGGTTAGGATGTTAATGCAAGTAGATAGGTATATGTGCCTAATAACAGATGCGGTTAAAGCATAAAGTGGACTCTGCTCATTCAGTTGTTCCACTTTATGCATTTAATGCACAGATGAGCGAAGTAAGTAAGCAATAAGTGGGGATGTCTTATAAGCAAAGATGTCATAGCCAGGCTGACCACTTCAGTGAAATATTTGCAATATTTGGTAAGCGTGAAATGTTTCTTATCAGTAAAAATTGATAAATGAAGTGATAATCAAATCAGCTTTGATAAAAAGAACCGTTCATTTAGATGTTGCTAATTTAAAATATTTGAGGATATTACGCTCGTTCGTATGTTCACATCTCTTAACTATAGAAATAACGCTTCAAAAATAATACACATTGCTTCAATGATGCCATCTGCAGGTTGTTTTTTACTTGCTCTCTTGTTGACGTCTGAATCATTCGATTTTTCGAGGAGCATTTCACATTGAATAGTAGACAGCGAACGGACTCGTTTCTCTCGGCTGCAAATAACCAACCAGCCGGGTGGTTGTGCGCTATTATTGATTGTGCACATTTTGGCATTACTCTTTTCGTTTGCACTCTTCATTTATGCTCCCAATAAAATAGTTTCAAATTCCTTTAGGATATTTAGATGAAGCTTGATCTAGTAAATTGGGTCGGTGATCAAGAATTCGATTAGATCATTGGAGAATAGCGATCGGCATTAATCGATAAATCGATACGGTGAAATAGTGCAATCAACCGACACCTCACTAATATTTATAGCTCAAATTGAGCAATGCGAAGTCCAGGTCCAATGTTCCACTAGAATGTACATAGCAATAGGAAACAATTTGACGCTTATTTAACATAAAGCGAATACCATCAGATATTCACATTTATTTTTGCATTTGTTAGGTTTCTATACATTCTTTTGCAACTTGATATTTTTTAAAATTATTTTCCATTCATTCTTTTTTCTCATTCGAAATAATTCCATCAGTCGTTTTTTCACAAATGTTGTGAATTTGCATATTCTGAACAATTACATTCATTTATTTTATTCAAAATCAATGAAGTATTCTTTCTATCAGAATAAATAAGAGTAATATTTTACTCGCAATCAAATAACACTGCCTAGAAATTTGAATATATCTAGAAATTTGCATAAGTCTTATAGCTGAGTGAATATGATATTATAGAATAAGTGATCGATTAGCATATGTGCAATGAAATCTGAGAGGGATATAATCGTATGGCATACATTGCCACATCTGGAACATGAGAGTGCTATCGAGATGCTCAACGTTAGCGCCAACGATGAAGACTTCATTGAACTCCTCAATCAGACTCAACAAGCTATTGATGCGGGCATAAACCCACTACTTATCACCACTGGAAGTTCAGGTGAGTGCCTTCTTAATTAAATTACACGTAGCACACAATGTGTTCGATAACTCCAACCATTGTCAACGTAGTTCTGCACTAGAAAAGAAAGGTAATGCATCATAATAACCGTACTTCATTAGTGCAATATGAAGTACGGTATCTACAGTATTTATAGCAATTTGTTGATACCAAAGACTCCGTTCTGTACAGTTTAGCACACGTTTTGTTTGCAGCAGTAATGCGTCAGAGCGCCTCGCTTATGAATTATTTGTTTATTCGCAAGCAACACAGTGCTGTAAAATGTGCAGAAGCAATTTCCCATACCTCTAAAATCGGCCACTGTCGCTGTGGTGTCTCCACGAACGATGGCATTATCACCGATAGGGGTAGAAGGGAAGAAAGAAAGGGGAGGGAGGGAGGTGCGTCCATTACTTCATATCCTAGAAGTGCTAGTGATTGATTTATGCGAGGGATTCCCATTACTTACTAAGGAATAATGATGCTATTATGCAAATTCTTTTCTAGCAAATCATCTGAGATGGCAATCGCTGTGATGTTGATATGAATTGGAATAGAAATGAATTCAAATTTAAGACTGAATTTCTTATCGATGAAATGAACAAACAACGAAATGAATTTGTAAAACGTGTAAATATTAAAGGTTCATATTTTGTTCGCGATAAGGATGGTCATAATATTGGTGTATTCAAGCCGAAAGATGAGGAACCATTCGCTGAGCACAATCCCAAATGGCCAAAATATTTTCAACGTTTTTTGTGTTTCTGTTGTTTTGGTCGCGCTTGTCTCATTCCCAAAAGTGGATTCTTATCCGAGGCTGGCGCATCTCTCGTCGATCAACGTTTTCAGGTACGTATCTCTTTTATTTCCACCGATTCGTCCTTACCCCCAACCTCTATTAATCTGAAATTTTTGCACATTTCTTTTGACAATGTTGATAGTGCTCGAAACGTTTTTATAGCATATTTGAAGTCTTCAAATAGTAGGTGCTTTGAGGATATCCTTTTTTGGCTTTTTATGCTCAACCTTTTCGGTGTTTCTTTTGTTCGATGCTAGAAACTATTTCAGCTAGAGATCGTACCTAAAACACGAATTATTAGAATGGCTGCACCAACATTTTTCTACCCGAAGAGGCTATGTGGGAACGAGGAAGTGCGTCCTAAAATAGGCAGCTATCAGGTGAATTACTTCTGTTCCAATAAGACGTAATCTTTATGTTTTAGTAATTGTAGTTTGACTGTTCATTAAGCTGTAGTGAAGCCTCATGCATGAACCTTTCCTTCGTCATTCTTTACAAATGTTTAGTTATAATGCGGAACCCAATGAAGATACCCATCTTATAAGGATTCAGCAGTACTCTCCCATAGTACCTAGGGTTTCATAGCACTCCATAGTACTATTCCATCTCTCATGAATATCACCCCTTGGGAATAGTCAGAGATTCCATATGTTTCAGATGGACGCTCATTTATTTAGTAGAACGAATGAATGTAGAGGTATGATAACAATTATTTAGCCGAGTGCTTATTGAGGATCACAGTGGCGCTGAATATGTTATTGCCACGACCACATAATGCCATCAAATCTTGAATTATTTAAATGCGAATGAAAGTGTTTTGAGGCGCAAAGATAACGAATAGGTTTTTATCGTTCTCTTATTTAGGGGATTTCTTCTATCAGTGATCCGTTGTATTATATCGACAATGATCCAAGTTTAAGGGGAGCATCTATACGGTCAAAAATGGCATGCCAATCGAGAAAGACACCATTTTGCCTACCTCGATAGGAACTTCCTCTGACATTCAGTTCTTCGTTTGGCAGTTGTCATTATATTTTAAATGCTTTATAAAAGAGCATGTCAACGATGCACTCTTCTCATATGAGGCTGGCAATTATTATTTTTACAGTCGCCTCGTATGCATCCTTTTTGAGTTAATTATCACCAATCATAGTCTACTATTTCATCTGAGTTGTCCTTAAAACACTAATGAATAGACACTGAATGCTCAAGTGCCATAAAAAGCCGCTCTATTTTTATATCGCCTATATTAATTCAAAAATGGAAAATTCTTGACTCCTATTTACTAAATTTAAAGTGTAAATGCATATAGGTGTTTGTGCACGGTTATAAACCAGCGATCGAGGTGGCTGCTGATTGGGCAGTGGATAGTCCGAAATGTTCATTATCGGAGGACGAACAACGTCGATTTCTATATCTTTTCCAGAAAATGTGTGTTCTTGACTATGTGATCCGTAACACCGATAGGAATAATGACAACTGGCTCATTAAGTAGGTACTATTTCTTCTTGTTCATCCATCCTCATCCTTCCCTCTCCCATGGCTGTTTCATTGAGAATACCGTCTAGTGGTCACTGGCTTAAAAACAAAGCAAAATCCACTGGTCACTTTCCATCTCATTGGTTGTCACATAACCTCGTAATATCTTCAGGTAAACAAAGGCCACTTGAGGTCAGTAGCATGGTGATTTTTCCATATTTCGATTAACGTTTTGCATAGGTTTCAATAATTGAAGTGCACAATTTTTGTTGCTGCAGCAGTGCTTTTCCAGAGGCATTTGAATGCTCTAAAACAATAGCTAGGCAACATGTGTCACGTGCTCATTCCTTACCATAACAGTCCATAAAGATAAAAAAATTTAATTCATATATCCACATGGAATGGGAATTTCATCACTGACCGGATAGGTAGATTGTTAGAAAGTACTATTATTAGCATGATATCTACCTTTTCGCAGGGCCGTCACCTCTTTTATTGTTAAGGACATAAGAAGGTATTAAGAAGGAGAATGTTGGTAAAACATAGGACAATGTGTTCGTCTCAGGTATGTTCCAGGATCAGTTCTTGAATTAGCGGCCATCGATCATGGACTCGCCTTTCCGGTGAAGCATCCCGAGATTGCAACCAGGCTGAGGCCGTTTCCCTTCGGTTGGACCTTCCTTCCTATTGCACGAAAGGTTCGCTACATCAAATCCTTCTAATTAAATGCAGAAAATGCTACAGTTAAGAGGTTCATTGAGGTGCATCGTCTGCCTTTGTTGAAATGATCTCACATAGCATTCTTTTATGTTTATTTGTTTTTGTTGATCATATCAGCCAATAAAAGTAATGTGCAGTGGAATCCTCTTGGACACTGACGTTTCTTTTAAAGGGTACAAAATATATTAGGAATACATCCTTTTCACATATTACACAGCCACTTTGCTGTGTGGTTTTTTTTCTATTACCCATCCCTCCCCCTCTCCCACCTCCAAAAAATAGTCTTATTTACCAAACATTTTCCTTTACATCGCTTCTCATGCAAGTTCTGCGTTAAACTGCAAAACATAGTTTAATTTAGGATGTTCTAAAAATTTCTAAAACTTTTCCATCGATCTCCACAGCGAAGAGTAAAGACATTTTAGCGATGAACTTTTTGTATTGATGAGTGAGGGAAAGAGATGGAGGAACGACTGTGGTGCTAATACTTTTCTAATATTTTCTTGTCAGGTCGAAATTTTCGGCTTTATTTCTGTCCGGATTTTAATAATTGTCTCTCTTCAGCCAGTAAACTTTAGTTGTTTGCTGCAAAAATTTTTAATGATCTTTATCGTTAACGAATTTTTGAGTAATTTTTCTCATTTCTTCTTTTCGACATGATAGTGGTAACTTATTTTTGACCAGGAAGTCACTTTTGAAACGTTGATGAATTGATGGAATTTCACCTTACTCGTGCTTATCTATTCGTTATTTTTCATTCTTTTGTTTGTTTGACGTTCGCTATTTTTTCCCCATCCGCCATCTAAACACCTTTCTCTTTCTTGCTTGACATTGTGCAAGTTTTTTTTTCTCATTCTATCGGGTGTTCAATAACAAATTTTGGTGTTTTATTTCATTTCGCTATAAACTTTCTCTCTCAAATATCGCTTTTATACTTTCTAAACTCTTACTAATATATCTACAATAGGATGGAGCCCATATTTAGTAACTGCTAACGATCAACAATTTAAAAAAATTCAAATTCAATTTGCTTATTAATTTAGGAGTTTAGTTGAGAGAAAATCCTGTCGTGAATTTTTCTTCAAAAAATTTTCTCTGCTATACAACTATGAATATCGTCATTTAACTAATATAGAGGAATATCATTGGCGTCAATGTTACGGCAATAAAAATTTCTTCAAAGGCTATATATCACGATCTTATAGCTTAAAGGTTGAGTTGCAGTAATCAGGCTAGCCTATAATTGAGCAAATGGATTTGGCATTGCTTATTAATGGCGTTGCCTGTTGAAAACGTTCTTTGCAGTCATGGGATGAATCATTACGGAAGCAATTACTCGAATTACTCTCACCATTATTTGTTCATCGACTTTGTCTCGATGTAAAGAAACTCTTTATATATGGTGGTGACAACAATCGATTTCTTATTGAAAATCAAATGGACGTTATGCGTGGACAGGTATGTAGTATCCTTCTTCGAGTATTAAGTTTCAACGAATTGCATCTTTTATCACCTTCTTTTTTTCAGGTTTGGAAGGGAAAATGGGCGGAAGTGAAGAGGGGGGAGGGGGANNNTTATATATATATATATATATATATATATATATATATATATATATATATATATATACGGGCATTTGCACTGTCTGCCTGCTTTTTTCGATTGTATTCTTAGGATTATATATGTTGGATTGCAATGGATTCACTTCGAATTAACTTTCTATAGATCAATTCGACATCGTAACGATCTTAATCTCCCTTTATAATGCTCTTTACTAATTATGTAACCTAGCAACATTCCTAATATTTTTTGGCGTTTCATGTAAACATGTGCATAATACCAGCTTGCTGTGATGTTTAATTGCATTTGCTAGGATCACTGTAAGGCTTTTTTAAAAGTGTAAAAGACCACTGTCATTCTTCTTTAAAACAACCATCTCATAATTTTGATTGAGAGCTTAAAAAAGGATTAAGGGAGATTAAACCTTAAAAGGATTAAAGGAGATTTAAAAAACATCATCAAAATGGATGGCAATATAGGCGTGAAAATGCAAAGAAAACTAAAAGATGCAGTTGATTGTGGGTGGTCGGAAAGTGTTTCTTTTCAGGGGTGTTATTGTTACGTACAATAAAATGAAGTGCAATTTTATTCCCAAAATGCGAATGAATTCACCGCTTTATTTGCTTTTAACCTAAATGCTTATTATCTATTTTATTGATCGTTCACCTAAAAGAAGAAAGGAAAAAAACGATTGAAAAGATAGGTGAAATGGAAAAAAAGAAACGGAATTTATATGCAAATGTTTGTTGATAAATCAGTGATAAGGTTGATTTGAATGTGGAAATGGAGAAGTAAGTTTAATTTTTCTAATTGCTTATTATGAGGTCTTAATGCAATTTGTTGATTTTTTATTGTTTCAAGTTTTTTGAATATGCTACGTATTTCAATTGTAATAAATCCGCAATATTTAACTTCAATAATATTGTGACCACTCGAGTATGGTCATTTGCCTATTGGACGAGGGAATCGACAAGGAAGTCACTGATCCGGCGGTGCGGCAGTTTATTAGATTTTTAAATGTCTTATTCAATTCAACAATTGTTTCCAATAGGAGAAATAAATTCCACAATGAATGTACTCATCTTAAGTGATAAACAAGTGATTATCGTTGCTGTGCATTTTATCACCACTTTCACAGTCAAAAAATCAACACAAACGAGATACCACTATGATAAGAGAATAATAAACAATTTTTGGGTGTTGCAAACAATGCGCATTTAGGGTGCTTTTTTTATTTATTTTATTTTCTTATTTATTTTTTGCTATATATTTTTATTCAAATTGAAAACAATTCGATCGTACAAAAAAATTGCCTTTAATTTGAAGAAACTATGTAAATTTCATTGAAATAGCTAACGAAAAGTTTTCATTCGTCTTCTTCGATGATACTCTCAGGATGGGCCGTTGTACTTTCTAAGTAAGATGGGAGATTACAAAACGGAAAAAAAAATTAAATCACTATTCGAAGAGTTTTTTCGAGGATATTCATTATTCTCGTTAAAATTCCTTTTTCAATAAGCTTTTATTATTTAACATTCAATAGCAAATCTACCAATTATTTCTGCCAATTAATTTCTATAAATTCGAATCAATTTTTGTGCATGTCTTTACATCGCATTATCTAAATGCACTTATGTAATATTTGTGCTAGTTTATTTTTCTTTTCACACTATCGTCTGTCTATCAGACGTATTTGTGAAATAAAGCACTTAGGATACACCACTATTTGTATAGTTTAGAATGCGTAATTTAACTAACTATCAAGTAGGGATTTTCCGGTTTAACAACTCTTCTTTTAGACTCTTGAAGGACTGGTTTTGAAGGGTTGGTCTTGAAGGCCCGATCATGAAAGCCTACTCTTGAATGCCTGACCTTAAAAGCCTATTCTTGAATGCCTGACCTTAAAAGCCTACTCTTAAAGGCCTGACCTTGAAAGCCTAGTCTTGAAGGCCTGGTCTTTCTAGTGAAACGAAATCGATGTATTGCTTTCAGCGCAGAAACTTACAAATGTTTCATTCGATCATCAAACAGCAATTACATTTCTTTAGAATATTTGAATACAATCGTTATAACGTGTCAAAGTTTGCAATTAGCATTTCGAAAGTCTTTCATTGCTATCGTATGAGTGGAATAATCCAGAAATAATCGAAAACCACTTCTATCAAGTCACGGAACAATACCGTTTTATAGGTATATGCGTTCTACATTGCTTTATTGTTAGCAAGCCTTCATCGACCACCTCTGATCTATGACGCTTCAGACCCAACGCAATAACACCTCAACGTTTGAAAGTTCATATCGCTTAACTGCAGGTGCAGAGGAAAACATCTCTCACCTAATCAATCTGGGAGAGGACGGTTTTCACTTTTACCGACTCTTTCTTACCCTCTCCCCCTCTTCTAACCTATTTTCAGCATCCCCCACCTCCCAAACTGATTTTTCATGTTTAATGAAAATAAGTTTTGATGTGGACATATTTGGCAACTTCTGCAGAGGCTAATCGTCATATGCAAACAATGTGCACTCACAGCTGTCACGATCTGTCACGATCACAGACTATACAGTTTAGCGAATTCGTTTTGTTTGCTCACATGGAGAAGTATTAGAAAGATGAAAGGAATGGTGAGCAACAAATCTGATGGCGTTTCGTCATCGTGCTTAACACATTCGCACTTTAACTTAACACTCTCACTTCATACTTTCATAAGCTATATAGACCATTAAAAGGAACTTGAAAAGTGTTACATCCGTTTAAAGCAATTGGCACATTTCAAACAATTTTCATGCGATATGAACTCAGAAAGAAACAAACCTTACAACTATAATTTGCGATTGCGTAAAAGAATTGTCAAAACAAAAAATAGACAAAAGCGCCGAGCACATATCATCGTTGTCTATCATGAAACTGGCCATATTCTATCGCATTATGGGATCAACTTTATATAAATATAAATAAATTAAGTGATTATTATATGTTCTTTTTCATTAATCCACTACAAAAGTGACTACATTGTACTATGTGCACTAATTACATAATGCACTATGTAATCACCTATACCTTCTCGAAATTTTTACATACTTTTTTTACAGTTAGCATATGAAATCTGCTATTGCAATATTAAAAAAAACGCGAAAATATTGCGATAAACTATTAAGATAAAGGCTATTTTACTGGATATGACTAAATTTTTCGAATATAATAGAGTTAAACTTTATGAAGAAGATGTGAAAATTTTTTAGTGTTAAAATGCGTCAGTTGAGACATGAACCGTTTGAAGTGATTTGTGTTGATTAGTGATAATCGCTTTTGAAATACATACACTCAATAAGATTGTGTGTTTTTCATTTTTTTTTGTTCGTCATAAAATTTCGTTGTTTCATTTTGAGAGGAAGTAATTTATAAACAAATCAATCATTCGAATATTTCTCTGAGAAAGAAAATACCAATCATTTTTCAATGTTTAAAAGTACAAAAAACGAATGCGATGAGCGATGAAATGTGGAATATAGGGTAAATATGTCACTATATAGATATATATATTTTTTTATGTGAAGATAAAGTCTGTTATTGATAACTTCAAGTTCTGCCACAGTTATACGAATAATAATAAAGATAGAAATAAAAATAAAAATAAGAATAAAAATAAAAACAAAAGTAAAATTATAAATATATTTACAAACAAAAATATAAATATAAATAATATCGATAAAATTATATTTCGTTCGGAGGATCGCAGACATTTTGAAAAACATTAAAAGTTATGAAGCAAGCCAAGTTTTGATAGAAGGAAAAAATGAAACCAAGTGCTTAAATAAGCTTCTTCATGTTTCCATAAGAATGCTGATCAAATTTCGATATACTGTCCATCAATTTAATTCTTCAGTTTACCATATTATGAGCAGTTATCATATCATATCATATCATATCACGATAAACTAGCAGTTAGATTTATATCTATTTAAGTAGAGTAAGATCTATAGCTGTTTCGCTTTAACTCAATAGCGAACCATTACCGAATGTGAAAATTTTTCACATTTATTGAAGAACATTGCAAAGAGTATTCAATAGCAAATTTCAGTCAAATTAGATGGAATAATCACTACTCACATTGATTAAGAGTAACTTTTGAAGCACTCGAATATTCACCTCAAATCGTTGAAAACGTACAAATTTCTTTTTGCTTTTTTATAGGATTTTCTTATGTATATGCATTTTTTTAAATGTTGCATCAAGAATCTAATAGAATTAATAAATTCGCAAGGCATTTATTAAATTTGAAATTAGTGGCGACATTATATGCTAACATCTTTAACTCACCTGACTGAAATGTGTGCTATCGTTAACAAAACAACGTTTATTTATTTAACTTTCAAAAGCCAATTATCTCTCTGTTTTATTTAACAAAGGTGTTTGTTCTCTAAATGCCACTTAATTGATCTTCACTTCAGTTAGAGCCGATTGACTGTTTCAAGTAGTATACTACAGGTTGAGGAGGAAAGACCAATCAATATTGGAAGAGAGCATGACTTGCAATTTGAGCATGAGATTACAGGTATGAAGTAACTGTTTCATGTGTAAATTATTGCCACAGTTAAGTCAAAGTTTTTATTCGCTCAACGAAAGCGAATAAAAGCAACACATATGACGTCTTTTACTTACCTATCTCCACTCGGTGAATCAAGTGTGTTTATTTGTACAAATAAACGTATGACGTCACTAAATATTTTCAAACTATCGTTAATGATAATATCTAATAAACTCTCTTATTTACATGTTTTCCCCATTTCCCTATTCGCTAGATATATAGCTGCTATAGAATAAAATAGGTAATAGCTGCTACAAAAAACAATTGCCCACGTTGTAGAATGATGTCTATAAGGCATCAAAGATCAGTAATGTGGAATAGTTACGAGTGATATGTAAAACATGAGTCTCTCACATGGGTTGTCCCATCGGTATTGAAAGGGAATTACGAATCGCCTTGATAACGGTTTGTTCGTTTTAAAACAACGCAACATTGACCAATTTGAGTGAATCTGCAGGTGACGTATTATTGATTGTTAAGAGATCACATAGATCACCCAAATTGATCTCAAAGTTGTTGTTGATGATATATCTGTACATCAGTGTTGTTGTTGTTTTTTCGACACTTTGTGAATCTATTACTCGACATCACAGGGCAGATGGCACCGATTAGGACGAAGAGACGAATCGCCATTTAAGGGTGAAAAGTTGATTGCGGAACTAATCACCTCGCAGTGACCATCTAACACTTGGGTGTCAGCCATATCATGTATTCATTCAACGCGCCACAGCTTTCGCAGAACAAACGTGCTCGACTATCCATGCTACTTAATATTATTACAGCACAAAGAATTGCTGCCAATTGGGATGAATGAAGATGCAAATCTCAAAACTTCAGTTCACTAACATTAAGTTGAACCTCACTAAATGAATCAGGTTGTTAGCAGATAAGCCTTTGATGAAAATGCCTTAGCATTAGGAATACTCGATTCCCAAACGCCTGACGTAGTTGATTCGATTCGGCGACGACATTCAGTAATGATATGCCTGCTATGTTGACTTTAAATGCACAATAACAGTTCAACGCATGCATCGGAAATTTCCTTTGTAGGTGTTCATCGTTCGTGCTCCTCGATTCTTCCTTTTCGCTCGTTTTTTTAGAGAGTGAGTGCATTGATATTCACAAGCCATGATCTTCGAGATGTTCGACCATGTCATTGATGACAGTCGACTGGTACTGCTCGCATTGAATGGGACCAGCTTTAGGCATATCAACAACCATGCAGAGTTGAGCGTGTCTCTTGTTTATGCAAATTATATTGCTCGCTCATCGCAATTGCACTGTCCATTGTCACAGCAGTGTCTACTTTTTGTCTATGAAATATACAAGCACATAAAGAATTAATTAGTATTGTAAGACTGATTGAAGCTGCTATTGGAGCAGCTGGCACCAAGTGTTGTGCATTTGTTTTCAACTTTCATTGCTGAATTACGACTTATGAATGCTACTTAAATGTTGACAAGTGGAACCCACCAAACGGTCACCGGTCATCAAGCTGATTAGCTATCCGCCTGTTTGCCACGTGTTGTAAAATGCGGTGATTCTCTCTCGAAGGAACACAACGGTTGACTGGGCGGAGTCAATCTACAAGTCACGCCTCAAGTATGCGCTTCCTCAAGCGCGTACCGTCATATAAGAGAGTCTTTAAATGGCGCATGCATCAGTGTTGTCCTTAATGATGGTTTGCTTCACTCTTGCGGTTTGCTCTAGCTTTTTCGTTATCCTTGTATTTGTTTCATATTGCTGTTCTATGTCGATTGAAAAGTTTATATCACTAAAAGTCAGTGGGTTCGTTGTTTATGATGCTCGCAGCCTTCGTAGCCTCATCCACTGTTCTTTGCATATGCACAAAGGTCTTTTTGCAATCTACTATAGATGCCGACTGTCGGTTTGATATGCATACGTTAGTGACAGCTGCATTGTTTGTTCACATTCACACGAATGCAATAATTTCCATTATCGTTCCCATTTGTAAGCGAGCTTCCGCTGCGGAGGTAGCTAAAATGGTGAAGCAGTTCGGCTAAATGGTTAGGACTGTGTGCATCGTTTATTACTTCCATATAGATTTCTTCAATCTGCATTGAAAGATACTTGCTTTTCACTAGTCGAATAATTCTTGGATTTGCAAAGATTGCATTTAATTTCCTAAAAAAAAGAATTTCTTATCATATCATCTTATCACCTGCAGTAATCGGAGTCACTGCTCATGATTTCTTGTATAGCTGCAATTGTTTACGCTTATCTATTGATTTAAAAGTGGAGTTATTTTGCAGAGAATAAGTGATAATGGGTCATTTCATGGGCACATTATGCGTTTTGGCATTTGCCACCATGATGAGTTCATATGGTGGTGATGCGCATAGGTTATGCGGATTTAAACTCGCAAAGATCATACGTCAAGTATGTGATGTCACTGAATGTGACTCCGGTAACGATCTACTTCAGATCGACCTCGACGATGAGCAAGGTTTGTTTTGTGTTCTCTTCTGTCTCATTCGTTAATTCAGCTGATATGTTCGTTCTCATCATCTATATATCGAAAGCTTATTTGATGCTTCGTCGTTTACAACTGACACACTTGTGGGTATCTATTGGTAATTTATTGTGAATAAATAGGACTTATTTTTATTTATTTATTATAATATATGTATATAGTGAATAAGAGTTGAATGTAGCGTATATCTATGAGCACATGAGAGTCTAGAATGGGAGAAGATTGCCAAAGAGGCGCATTCCATATGTGTTTCTTGTACTTTGTGACGTCAGCTTAACCGGTTGTAAAAATATACAAGAAACAAGTGTACTTTTGATATTGTTGCTTCATTAAGCATTTAACAAACTTATAGACAACCGGCTGAAATTTTTTTTTTTTTGCACCTATCTGGAGTGAAAGCAAATGTTCGTCTTGAAAGGTTTTCTGACAGCTTCGAATTTTCATCACTGATATTAGAAAAGAACTGTTTGAAAACTGCCCCTATGGTATGGACTATAGTGACCTAATTTCACAGCTGTGAATCTCATAATTAGAAGCACCGAGCTGTGAGATACGCACCTATAAATAGACACACAAATACCTGATGTGTTAGTGATGCGGTTTTGTCTAGATTACAAGGAGCTCATAGAAATGAGTAGTGATGCGAGGAGTGTTCTATAGGGAATTAGGAGGAATGTGGAAGAAGAGAGTTTATAATTGAAAACGATTCACTGTTTTATGGATTGAGAGTGATCGATGATGATGTAGAACGTAATGCTGAATTGTGTGTTTAATGAGGATGGTTGAAAGCAACAGATTGCAAGTGCGTTTCAAACTTGTTTACAATATAAAGGTGTGAGTGAAGAGACATGTTGGTTTACACGTGAATACCGACATGAGCCCATAAAAAATGATCCTTTAAGCGTGAAGAAACGAAGTGCATCAATTCGCACACCCACAAACAAGTGATATTATCATCTAATAGTGTTTAGTTGAATAGCAAGACAGTCATTGTTTCGACCATTATAGTTCATCGAATTGCGATTGCGTTATCATTGACGTATATCGTTGAGATTCGTTATTGCTGAAGAGTATTGAGTAGTTAATGATGCAGCAGACATTTAAAAGAGATTATTTCGATTCAGAGCATTTGGCACCTTAGAATTGAGTTCTTCTAATTATTTCAACTGTTGCTGATAATTGCCAAGAGAAGGGGAAAGTGGACAAATATTTAAATAAACTTCAAGATCGAATTACCCACCTATATAGGCAAGAAAAATGTTCCCTTCTGTGCAAATTATAAACGCCCAACAACATCGATAGGCATATGCGCAAACATACATTCAAGTCTCAAAATGTTAGCGCACTTAGACGACCTCATCTGGGTCTGACAGGTGATTCACTATTATGCTAATATCACAGGTGTGCTTGCCATCTATGCATCCTTTCGTCGCTTTCATCTTAACCACCAACCTCATCTAGCTGCCAATCCGATGCTCACCTTTCTCAATTCCCCCTCCCCGCCTAATTATTGATTTCACTGTTATCGCTATAGAATATGAAGTTAATCTATGTGTGCATGTTAAGTGAGAATCGACTATATAAAAAGTTCATATTTCAGCAATATCGAATAAATGTTGCGCTCATCCAAGTGGTTGTACATTGGATTACATCGAAAGATGGTGTTGCCGCAATCAAGATAGATACGATGTGGATACCGAACACGAAAAGCGAACAGTGCATCGATTCGGTGCCCATAAAAAGGTTCATTTCAAACGACCATCAACACGTCGTGATCGCAACAGTGCCGACGATGAGTTTATGAATGTGTTCATCTGAAAGCTGAGCAGCTGGTTCGACGAAACGAAGAATCTGAAACTCGGAATCTCATCAAACATTTTCTTCATCTTGCTTTTGGGCTATAAGTTATAAGGCAGTGATATGGTAGATGCATCAAAAATATTGTACAACTGGGTATGCCAACGTTAATCTAATAGATGAGAGGGCAGATTGATCGTTCCCTTTACTGATCACCTAAATTAAGGTTTCGTTTATTGAATATTGCCTGAGGCAAATTATAGGAATTGATTCTGTTGTGCCCAATTTTCCTAAAATATCAGTGGGGTTATGCAAATGAAATTCGCTATGGAATATTTACAATAAAACTATGAATTCATTAAAAATATATGAGATTCTTCAATGATGATCGATCGTTTGAACCGAATGAAGGGAAACGTCAACGATATAAGTGACTTTCTTTTGAACATACTTGAAATCCTCCCGTCGTTGCAATAAAGAAATCAGTTTCCTAAATATTCGATGTTGGGTGAATATTTTTAGATTGCAAGCGTAGTTTTATGTGATGATTTTCAATATTTGAATAGCAGAAACAACCTTAGAGAACATCTTTGAGGGGTTTCGCTGGAGAGATTACTTGAGCTCGTGATTTCATTAGATCAATTCTTGAACCCCTCGTTTTCGAATGTATATTTATTAGGAAGTTTATTACTCAACTATCCATAGCAGTTAGAGGTGTTTTTCATTGGACTATGAACGCCATATTCAATTTTCAGTGATTGATCGCCTAGCAGTGCTGAATTATGAGGGAATTTCGGCACTGTAGTAGGGGATTTAAAATAAAATCACAGAATACCCGCGGGTATTTATGGTACTTGTTTGAGTGCCCACAGGAAGTGAGAAAATGTTTGCTGTTGTCTATCATATGGAATCGTTGTTTCTTATGTTTTACTATGTTGTTTTCGTTGTTGATCTCGGCTCTCTGTCTTATTGCCTATGAAATTGCAGAAATGAACTGACTTTTCCCCCCGCCTTCATAGCTTTTGTGCTGCAATATATTAAGGTTCCCTTTAATATGTTGCAGCGCAAAAGCTTCCTTTTTGAAAGGTTGTCAACAGCGTGATCTTGATTTGATGGTGGTTTGATGTTGATGTCGCTGATATGATCTTATGATTGCGATATTTGTTCATATGAGTGGATGGAATTTTTCCACCGTCACTTTTGACGTTGCTAAGCGAAACATTTCGAAGTTTAGGATTATTAAATGTCTACTTTCGATATTTAGAGCCGTTTTCAGAAGTGGTCACTTTATAGTGGGAATTTACAAAATATTGAGTGTGCCGAACTCGAATGTGGAGGGTGGACATTGTCCACTTGTCGGACGATAGAGGTTAGCCAATGGCAATTGATTCGCATTTACAATGAGACTTAGTTTCTTTTTAATGTGCCGTCCAATATTAGGAGGAGGAAAAGGTGCTATTTTTTCCTCAAAAAAGTATACAAAAGTAGGCAATGAAAGGGGCGATGAGGTAGGTATATTCATATTGGCATAGTCGTAGTTTATCAAAAAAGGCATCTCAATGAGTTGATCTGTTCGTATCGATATGTGCATAAGTATTGATGTGTTTTATTTATGTTGAAATCTCTGTAAACAGTGTTTCTATTCAACGTGTTTCATACGTAAAACCATCGAATTCAGCAATTCAAGAAATGCGATGGATGGAGAGGCTTCCAATTTTTAAGTATACTAAACGATAGGTCAAAGGGTACGAGAACTCTCTGTCGCTCTCCTCTTTTCCTCATTTATTTTATGCAAATTTCACCGAGATAAATAACAAGTATGGAAGATAAAACAGGAAGTTCCGTTCAGACTTTAGATATGTATGCTTGCATAAAACTACGCAATTTGGATAGCATGTGCAGTTGAGATGAAGGTGGAGTATAAGCGTGGTGATGTCTGTTGCTTGCATAAAATAATTCGTGCCACTATTAGCTTTTCTAGAGACATTTTCGAGTAGATAGAATTACATGTAAGACATGAAGGGGGTGAGTAATAAAGTTCCGAATTGTTAAGGGCTACGAATAGAACACTTTAAGGAATCTATACTCTACCTACAAGTAATTATAGTAGATAAGGGCTTACTTTTATTGTTTCATAGGGTAATGTCCTTATATCCTTCTGGCGAATTGATTGAAAAAACGTGCTGAACAGCTCTACTTCCATGTCCCAATATAAGCATATGCCTATGCGTATAAGGAGTCCCCAAGACTTCCCCTCCCAGGTAAAGCAATGTTCACTTCTATGGGCGTTAAGTTGGAGGTGCAGAGAGTGGGAGCAACTGCCACTCATAACTCGATAGCAATGAGCGGGTCCCCTCCCCCCCGCCCCCATGTGGAACGATCAGCCATACCCCTGCTTGGTGGAGGGCTTTTCGCCCAGCGAGGATCCCTGCGGGGTTTCAGTCGCCACAATCCTCCATGAGGGACAAGAGAGTTTCGGAGAGCAGCGGCCCCGTCTGCACGGAAGATTAAAAAACGTCCGGTTATGTTACCAGACTCTTCATTTCGTTCATGCTATTGTGCTGCATCGCTTTTATGGGAAGCTGCAATAGTTTTGAAGCAGATGCATATTTCAACCAAATAAAGTTGCATACTTTATTTAATGCGGGTTGTATTAAATTGTAGGTAGTGCTTAGGATGGGTTTCACGAGTTCATTTAATTTCAGCTTATTTTCTTTACTTTTATTAATCTATCACTTGTATGGCTTCATCTTTGGTACTTTGATCATTTTGCATGTAGTGACCACAATTTTTGCATATTAACAACCAGTATTTCCACTAATATTGCCCTTGTAAGCAAACAACTCTTCATCTTATACCTGCTGTTCTGGACGAATGGCATCCCATCTTATAGCGGGTTCAGTAATGCACTCTTGCAACGAAGTTGATGTTGTACCATGATGCCTCAGAAACAACTTTTCATCTTTACTTTCATTTTCCAAGTGGTGATCCATCAAATACTTGAAGCATTGCAATAGCGTTTCACATATGAAGTTCTTGCTTAGAACAGATTCTATCATAGCTGCTCAGGCTTTGCTACTTAGTCAACTCATCGTCGGCATCATCGAGTTGTTTTGACTAGAATCAAAGATCAATTATATGATAATGCTATATATATATATATATATANCTTTCCATCAGAAATATATCCTGCTGGAATGTTTCTTTCCATCAGAAATATATCCTGCTGGAATGTTTCTTTCCATCAGAAATATATCCTGCTGGAATATTTGTTTCCATCAGAAATATATCCTGCTGGAATGTTTCTTTCCATCGGAAATATATCCTGCTGGAATGTTTCTTTCCATCAGAAATATATCCTGCTGGAACACTTCGTTTGGCATCTACTGCCCATTGCAATAAATCTATGGTGATATTTCCTTTGCAAGAGCAATGCCGTGCATTGTTCGGAATTCGCACCCACTGACATTGAATTGACTTTTTCTTTCAACTCAACATTCTTAAAATACATTTTCTCATTGGGTATTGAAATGCAACTGCAAATGAATTCCTTTTTTCAGTTTGCATTTGCATTTGAAGTCATTTGCAATGAATTTGCCATGCTATTAGAGTACTCATCGATTTTTATTACATATCGAGATTAAATCCCTCAAGAGGCCCATTGACGATAAAAAATCATAATTAGCATCGATCGCCTCATATGGTAATGTTTGATCGTTAAGTATCAAATCAGGAAGTTTTGCTTCTGAAACCATTAAGAGGTCATCTGCGTGATAAAAGTTGTCCAGCATCCAAGGCTGCATTTCAGACAACAACGTAGACACAGTAGAGGATTTCGCGGGTTCGAGTTTTCGCTCGTTTGGGAGTGACCACTCGCTGTGGTCATCTGCTGGCAGTTACGATCTTCATTTGGCACATCCGTCTCGGGCTTCTCTGCAGAACGTGAACGCAGTGGAGATACCCGTAATGAACACGTCTCATGGAAACGATTAAATGCAACATGTACGTTCTTTTCATCGTGAACTAATTCTGTTCTTATGGTGTGTTCTCGTGATGAACGTAAAAATTATGTGCAAATAAGTTGAATGCCTGGTCGATTGCTAGCAATTGATTTTGATTTAAAACACAAGTTAGAACAATTCATAACGTGATTGTTAAATAGTAAGTAGTTTTGAGCACAAAAGTTTGTTGGAGGGACGGTTTGCAATTCGTTGAACAATATTTTATAATAGACCAGAAGTAATAAGTGGTCTATCATAGAGTCCCTCATAACGATAACGATGCAAAAAAGAACGATATCGGTTGGCAGCGTTCATGCAAGCAACATATTGGTAATAAATTTAAAAAATTAATCGTCGACAGCGATGGTATTTAGTGATAACGGTTGTGACGGAATACTTTCACATGATCACGTTACGGCCTGCGTCACAAATTGACACATCGAAATAAGTGATTACTTAACAGCAATACTGCACACTCGAAAAATTACCTAAACGTTTTGTTGCTTATATTGAATATTGCGAATATTTCAACGGTTGCTTGTATTGGGGAATGCTATTGGAAGGCAATCAATAGTCCTAGGCATTGCTCTTTTACGATTCTATTTCGATTCGATTTATTCGTATTTAGGCATTTTCCACTTAGAAAAGTTGAACTTTCAGGGGACTCGTTGTTTTCAAGCATATTTAGCCGCAAAATCAAAAGAGTTCATTAAATTACCGTTAGGCGAGTGCTCACATTTCCTTTCCATTTCTATGTACGGTAGTAGTGCTTGCATAGTGGGCCATGCCACCGAATTAATTGGCTGCCGCTTGGGCATATGAGCTAAATTCGGCAGCTAAGGGTGATTAGTGCATTCGCATGCAAATCGTTCTATTCAAAAGCAGGTTCATTTTGCATTCATATTGTAGGAGACGTCCACGCAGCGATTCCTCTTTGGTATGTATTCTGTGACATGTGGTTCTCTCTGCACCATTATATTACCCACATTTCTCTGCTTTCATGCTGACGAGCCCATTTTATATTATGTTGGAGGTAGGTAGTTTTTCATTGTTTAGATGTGGCTGAGTTCTTCATTTCTGTCTAGTTAGTCAGTAAGCATCTCGTCTGTGCGCATAAAAGCAGTACAGGTGTCTTAATTTCTTCAATTCATTATGGTCTAGGTATGCTGATAGGTTTTGTTGCTATTTGTGGTACAATCCTTGTAGCTGAATAATACCAGTCCTCCGTAATGCGTTTAACCCACATATGGTTTAGGACACTGATCGTTGCCGAATATCCCTCCAAGAGTGTCCACGCATATCATGTCAGGCATGAAGTGCAGCATTTTAGGGGAGCGTTGAGATGCTAGCTTATTTACGAGGTTAGAGGGAATTTTTGAAACAAAAAAATAAATTTTTGCAAAGATTCATGAAAACTTGAACCCGTAATGCTCTAAGTAGAAGGTAGGGAAGAGAGAAGCTAACTGCATCCTGAGTAAACATTTACTAGTACCAGTTTCGATGGTCATTTGAAGCGAGATTCAATAAGAGGAAAACATGGACATCTAAGGCGTCCCCACCACCTACCTTGTAAAACCTTAGTACTGTTCCTCACCTCTGATATCGAATGACTGATACCGCCAATCAATGTTCGCCTATTTATATTCTTTATTATCCTTATTTATTTTATTTTTTATTCATCCTTTTATTAATAAAATGTCTGATTGAAAAATTGCCTAATTCTAAGTGCTAGATGATATCAGTTGAAACATAATAAAATGCAATATGTGGGCTCATTTACGATGCTGTTATTCACACGAATAGATGCATGTGATGGTGTTGTTCGTGTGTTTATGGATCGACCGTTGCACTTTTATGGGAATTCAATGCGTTTAGAGGGAGCACACCTCATGCACATTGCTTCTTTTTTGCATTCACATCATTCGATTACCGTTCGAGTGGGATCTTTTCTTGTGACACCGTTTCAGGTCCTTCTATCTTGTTTTGCTTTCATTGTTTTATTTGTAGAAAGTATCGAGTAGCGACGTCTCAGTCTATTTAATAAATACTGCATGGCGGAAGAGAGGGAAACCTCCGGTATTAGAGGTGGCGGTCTTTGTAATTTTGAATCATCGAGGTTCCTTATGCTTTTTTGTTCTCAGAAAATTCGTCCAGAAGTTTTTGGAGAATTTTCAGTAGATTCCGAGGATTCTTGATCGAGGATTCGTGCTCAGCCTCTACTTTTGATCAGTATTCGGAGTTCATCACCAGCATCTCCTTGGAAGCCCCCGTATTAACAAGAACCATAAAATTTGGACCGTGGAAGCTCTCGTGGCTCCCCCTCCCCTTCCATCATGAGTACCCAGTGGTTTTCATCATCTTTGTGAAGGATGTAAGAAGCGCGAATTCTGCGGTCATAGCGTGCAAAATGAACTCCACTAAGTCACAGAACACGCGAAAACTGCGTTGTGTAACATTCAATACTGTTGATACGTTGTACTGACCTTCGTGTTGGTCCCTTTGCCTTGCTGGGAGTATTAATGTAAAAAAGGACCTAAAAATTTGGATGACGGTGTGAATGGAGGATGGATGCCAGAATAGCTTTCGTAATATACATGTTTAGAGTTGACTGGATCTGCCAATTTCAAAAATATCCCGGAATGCGCCTACTGCCATTTAGGAAACATATTCGCGCTGATCTGATTGCCCGTATATGTCGTTCAAAGGAAAACCAATTTTCCTGGTTGAAGCAATGCAAAATGATTTTATAGGCATTGGCTAATTGCTTTCGAACTTGATGATTCACTGTGATCGGTGGTTTGAAAGGCGAACCTATGATGCATGTTATGTCTACTACGATCAGAGATTTTAGCTTCACTGGCTGCTGGATTGTGAACACCTAATAGAGGATCTTTTTTAAACAGTGAAATTTATTGCTAAGAATTCAGGAAACCTGTTGATTTGATGGAAGGAATTGTAGAAGTGCATATCGTACCATCCCAATTGATACGCACCCCGCGGTTGTTTGGAATCCCATTGAATAATTGAGACGATCATTCGAACATCAAAGATCCTGAAAAGAGTAGGCGACGTCGATCGATATCACGACTCTAGGGAAGTAAAGCGTCAACGATCATCCTTGAAGCAACTAGCCAAAAGGCATGTACACTTATCTCGCTGATAAGGCCACTTATGGTGCAGCTAATACGTTCAGTAAACTCTCGTTTACGTTCTTTTCTCGGCTTATCTATATTTAAAGATGCATTCAACCGCGCCGTTCTCATTCTACAATTAATTGCTACCAGCCGTTGCTTTATACTTAATTTCCTCAGATTAGGTTATAGTGCTGATGTAAGTGATAGGTGATTATCACAAAAATCATGCAAGGAGAGGGTCTCTTTTTTTCGGATCGGAAATGTATTTTTTTACTAATTAGTTACTCATTGTTCTATGACAGCAAAATGATCAACTATTGGTGTAATTGTTCTACTTGTTGAAGTTGTATTGCAATTCGATTATATCTTTTGAATTAGGAAGGGGATTATTGTAGGCGGTAGATATTATTGCATTATATTTGCAAACTGTCACATTTCGAGGAACAAACTCTTACATCAATTTTTTTATCATTTCCCACTTCCGTTCATAGCATCAAAGGTGCATTTTCTGAGCTGAGAATATCGGAAAGTCGGCTACAGTATTATTCAGCTGATCTCGATCTTGGCAATCTTTAATAAATGAAAAAATTTCATCGATAAGAACAGGACTAACTAGGCGCATTTTGAACTGGCATATATGTTGTTCTTGTTATAGCTAGGATATTGCGTTCTTGTTGTAGGCATTGTTTGAGATTTTGTATGATGGTATTTTGGCGCAACTGTCTGCAAATAAGCGTGCAGGCAGTAACCATATTAAGAATGCAAAGGAATGAATGTTCTATGTGGAATTCCATTGGCCATATTGTGATGATGCAAAAAACAAGCGGAGAAACCGCTCCAGAGGAGCTAGCACAATATAAGCTTTTGCATCGCGCTTAATAGACGGTAGGCAAGTTTGATGCTTCGTTGCCAACGGATAGGAAAATATATGCTGAATGCCTTCATATTCTATATTCATCTTATTGAGAAACTGCGAATTCACTGCATCGTATATTGGAGAGTGGTTGGCTATTAGTGTCTCTATATAGGAAGGAGTTGCCTTTTTGCATTTTGTAAGCGGTAGACTGCTGATGAACTCGTTGCACCAATTTGCACATGTTTGCTTATCATGTTTCATATGGCATCAAAAAATTGATCACTGATATTATTTATTTATCTTTTCATTTTTATAGTCTTCCATCTAAGGAATATTTCTATTTTGCCAATTTTTTCTACGTAGAAAAAAGATTGTCTATGTGCCTCGAATGTGCTTTGCTCTTTGTACATTTGCAATATTTATTCACTATGTTTTCCTTACATGGAACACTATAAAAATGAAGGGAGAGGGAATATGATATAAAGTTAGCTTTATAACATATTAGTTTCGAGGACTATAACAGCTCGAACGAATCTATCTTATCGATGATTGTTTGGAATGGACTAGCGATAGAAACGTCATTCAGAGTGCACGTAAGGTGTGCCAAACAGCTGTATTCCTAACTCGTCTACACGAAAGGTTTTTTAGTTGTGAGCTGCTCGAGGGTTTATCATGGCTGCGTGATCGCACTGATATAAAAGGCATTCATTCTGTGCGGACGGTCAACATCCTCATTAAAACATTGAAAACAGTCAATAAAACTGCACTGACGCACATTATTTGAACTGTCATCGTTTTTAAGCTGTAATCTTTACTTTCTATTTAATGAGGAGTATAAATTCTGGAATTTAGAGTTGGTTTTTGCATATGGTCTTTCGAATGTATGTCCTAAATGAAAAATATTTGAGTAGAATTGTTTTTACTTTTGTTTCAATGATTTTGAGTTGATTTGGACAGTGTTTCGTTGAAGATTCGTTTGTTGTTTTGAGTATGGCTTTTTCTTTTTTTAAATTTTTTTTGTGATTTTTCTGTTGTTTTTAGTTTATTATGTTACTGGCCGGATTTTTACAGAGTTTGGTTGATTGTTTATGTAGTATAAGGAAGTATAATCGTGTTTCAAGGTTGCTAAATGTGCTTGAGTTCTGAAGGCTTTGATCGACAATCTAACAGAATGAATGATGTGAATATGTATAATTATCTATGAATTGCTAGGAAAATATGTTATGCCAACTTGTTTGACACACTCACCCTCTTAGTTAAATCTTTTTTCTTTACAGTTTCTCTTAAATGCTCGCATCATTGTCATGCATATCTGTGTTTATGCTATTTGGAACCACTCTAGATTATCAGACATGGCTTCCGTGATCTATAACGTATGTTCCTTTATTTCCACTACAACTGATATCTTTTAATGTAGTGATATACACTTAAATTTACAAATACACGACAGATCACTACAGAAAATTGCTTCTCACAAAGAATTTTAGACAGCACCTTGGTGAAATGGAAAAATATATGCATCGTAGGTGCGTGTGTTGAAACCTCATCCACTTGACTAGTCCAGGGGGGGGGTATCTAATACTGCGTATTGTTCGAACATCTCACACATGTGTCGAGCGTTTCCATAAGGCCTCTATCGCCCAATCCTCGAATGCTGTTCATCACTATGGCTGCTGTTTTACTTGTATAGTATTTTGCAGGTTACTTCCTGTCCCACAGAGAATAGTATGAGTCGATTGCGATTTGCAGTATCATCGTATTAAGGCGAATCCAAAGCAATATGTTGTTTCTTTGATATTATTTTCAGTGGTATATTTTCATAGCCTCATCTAGACATCGAACTACATATCTACACTAGCAAGAGGTGTCGCAGATATTGTTTAAAGCTAGTTTTAGAGTAGGTTTATAAAGTACTCATTACGATCGTAGAAGCAGAATGCTACCGTCGGCTTAGGCTTGGATCGGTGTTCATGAGTTTGGTGACCTTATTTATTGGTTGATTTGATGATGGTGTGGCGTTTGGGATGATCACTCCTATCTAGGCTTATTTTCATTATTGTTCAAGCCATGCGGTATATACCATTATATTAATCATTGCAAGATCAGGCGTGAGCATAATGTATTGACCTATTAACTTGTATTGCTATATCTTTATTCAGATGAATAAAGAAAGCTACATAAAAGGCATTAACGGCGCTGGGATCATTCATAGACACGCCTAATTTGTGAATATGAAATTAATAAAGAAAAAATAACGGAAAAAATATTTACGAAAGAACACTGATAAGATATCGATGCAAATTACTTTTGGGCACTTTGAAAATAGAGAAGGAGGAAGAAAAAACACAAATGATACCATATGTGGGGAAATATTAATAGAATGTTTACGACTATAATGTATAATCCAATAAACTGGGTTGGCAGTACTATAGAGAACCATTCTTTATGTTTAATTTGCAAAAACAGAGACATTATCAACCTCTAATGTTTAGGTGGTTCGCTTCCTCCATATCCGTATCCCTACAGTGGAAACTATTGAGCAATAACAGAAGAGGTGGGTCTTATAGATCTTACGGGAAGATCGTTTAAATGACTATCCTTTCTCAGGTCACGCATGGTGGAAGCATGTCTTGGAAGGGAATATCTTTAAACGTCCTTGTATCACAAAGCAACGAATAAATCCTTTCGAATTGACCGCCTTCCAGAGGGTCAAATTTGAAAACTTTCAATCATCTCCCACATTCGCGTCATCATGAGTCGAGAAAATTTTTACGAAACGCCAACAGAAAACCTTTTTTTGAACATTTATTGATTATAGCTTCCTGTGAATGAAGCGATCATAGTGGAGGAGCAGTAATCGAAGGTGGGATGAAAATGAATTATAAAACACTTTCAAACGTTTTCAGCTTATTTGTGTTGCTAACGTTCACTACGCAAATGGCACAGAGATTTCTGCACAATGAACGTTTCATTTAAGAGTGGAACAAATTTTAATACTCAGGTCGCATATTCGATGCATTATCTGGTGGAAGTGGTCGAACACCGCCTAGTTTCATTATGCGTTTATGCCAAAAGTTTACGTAAAAAGTTTGTCGGTCGTTCTGGAGTCCATCGAAATCAGATGCTGCCTTATGAAGTATTCTTTACGCTTTTAAGTTACCAATAAACAGCTTGCATATACTGGTTATGTATTCCGATATGTCGTTGATGAACATCACAAAATGCCTCCCTTTAGGGTATCACTTTATATCGTTTTGGCATATGAAAACAAGTTTCTTATCGTTATATACTTTGAAGATGCAGTTTATAGTAAAAGCCGTTATCCATTCAAGCAATGCATCGACGATTTTGTCTTCCTTTTTTTTTCTGAAGCAGTTTTTCTACAAGAAATAGTGTCAGATGCGTTCGCCTAATCTGTGTAAAACACATCGTCGATTTGAGTTTCCTTTGAATGTAGTTTTAGTGATTGACTCAGATAGCAACTGCAATATGGTTGACCGTCGTTTTGAATGCAACGCTTATAAAATTTGCTCTATTATAGCCAATTTGAATGACTTTTTAAATTTAGTGATCGTTAACATCGAATCACTATGGCAGAAGGAGTTGGTCCACCTAATGGATTTTCGAATCTACTAAAAGAAAAGCTGATTGTGCAACAAATATGGGCAGGCATCAACATCAATAATAGCTGGGAGAGGCTTCTTATTCATTCACCGCATTCATTGGCTGCACTCGGTGAGTAGATTCCATTATGTTCTATGAATCGATTTCAGTGTACACGTTGTCTTTCACTCTCTTTATTATGCCTGGAATGCTAGGTGTGGGATTTGATGGAAATCCCTCGCAACTTCCCATTCTTTTTTTAGCGTCATGAAGGTGGTATAGGAAAGGTAATAAACAATTTATTTATTTTGTAGGAGCAATAGCCGATTAAAACTTGTGCAGTGGAGTAGGACAACTCAACTACGACCAAAAACATCTGCATGAAATATGTTTCGTTTCTGGTTCACTTCAACTGCAATGTTCATCAAAACATTCACTCAGAAGCAATATTAGCAATATTGAAAGATATTTTGCAAATATAGTCGGTGCAAATTTTTCAGTGAAAAATAGAACTGCGCGCGTAAAGGTGAATGTAAAGGTAAAGTGCAAAGGTGATTTGATTTGTGTGTACTCTAATGTATAACAATAAATTTCTCAAATAGCATTGTTTACTATCTTTAGCTTGGGTCAGGTAATAATTGACAATGCTATATGTGATAGGGACAAGCGCACATACCGAAATATTCTTAAGCTCAGCTGCACTTCTTGAACGTACGTGCGAATGGAATTTCGATGAAATTTCGAATAAAATATCTCCATTCTTGCTGAAGAAACATGTGAAATGCACTGATAAATATTTTCAGTGAAAGTTTTTTCTTGCCATCCAATTGAATTTTTATGTCAAGCAGAATATTCAGCTTTCATATGGTGCTCTTGCAGATTGCATTTGCTCTTGCAGATTGCATTTCCTCGTGCAGATTGCATCCTCCACTTAATAGATTTCTTTCAAGCGTATTTCCGCAGCGTTCTTCAATTTTAATGCCACCAACTTCATTGCTTTCTTTTCTATCCCTCTTTGCGTTGTGCACTCTCGAATATGACAAGATTCGATATCATTAAAATTTTCTTACTATTTTTGTGAATAGTAATGAGATGCCACTAAAAAATGATTGCAGAAAAGCTTATGGTACAGTCGATGACGTCGTCCACGTTTGATTCTGTTTACGAGCAATTGAAGCAGCAGTCCACGACTCCACGTGTATTGGGATCTGATGCGACGGTTAACAGTGCATCGGCAAGATTATATGTTGCTGTTTCGAAGATGACTCCGGAAACTGAATCACCTCGTTCACAGCCGCCACTTTCTCCGACAGCCGCTATGCAGAGTGGCACAACGTCTTTGGTTGGCGAGCAGTCTCCGAAACATTCGACCTCATCGAAGTTAGGTAGCAGCAGTTCCCAGATCGTCCCTAACAACTCATTCCGGAAGGACAGTGGGGAAACGTCGTCGACAATCAGCACGAGTATTTCTGTCAGAAGCCGCATAATTAATGTAAGCCGACATACATTCATATGATTCTAATATTTGGGAAGCGTCCCACGAGGGTAACTGTCATCCCCACTGTATTGTGCTTGAAGAGGGAGAGAGTAACAGGGTGGAGAGGGAATTATGCACTTTCCAGGGTAGTTCTTATAATATGGTGATCTTGATCAAAATAGGAGGGAATGGAAATAATACGAACAGATTTGGGATATTCTAATAGTAACTGAAAGAAAAACTTGGCGCCTAAAATTTTTTATTCTTGGCTATCATAGGTATTTGTATAGATGTGTTCATTGAATTTTTGTAAATTTGCGTTTCTTGCTTAGTCTACGTGAAAGTTTCAACCCGAAAATCACTAAATTTAAAATCATTGAAGTTTGATATGTGTTATCTACTCAGTGAGATGGTTCCTATCTCGTTATTTTATTCGCTTTATATCTCCATAGACAGCGAGGCTAACGTTTTGCTAGTCACGTACAACTTAATTCCATTGCAATTTGATAGAGGAAGTAGCCGATAGGTTCCTAATATACGTTGTTCGGCAACCCTAATCCTTTACCAGTTAATCATTTTTAATCGATAAGAATTTTCTCCATTCCAGTTGCATAAAGTAGAAGGTTACGCATCCCAAACGTGCTGTAGAATTGTCTAATTAACTCTAAAATGAATGTCTTTGCATGCTTATTTTATAATTGCTCGTTTTATATTTTTTATTGATGGGGACAGAAATATGAATTTCTTACGGGTATTCATTTATCCTCTACTATGAAATCGATGCAAAAAAATTGCCTTCTTGTCATTCTGTCATATTTGTGTTGAGTTCAAAAAGGCCATAAGATGATTGGTTTCTTTCTTATAGGGTCCCACTCACTTTAATATGTTATAATAAGAAAGTGGAGTGCTTGATTGGGCAGATTATCAGCTTCTCTCATCTTCTGACCTGTTTCTCTTCTTTGAATCTAGCCGGGAGATATTAAAAAATCAAATAGTACTGTGATCTTTTATCTTATGGAGGATAGCTAGAAAGGGGAAACAGTTCTATTCATATTGATCGTAGGTGTAATTACTATAAATAGCAAGAATCCCAAGCGTATATTAGCTGTTCCTTTACTTTTCAGTTTTGATTTGCTGTTATCGCAGAAAAATCTGGATTCTTTTCAGTGGATCTCGATACGATGCAATACGCAGTTATGTTTCTATTTTGACTGCCCTCAGAGATTTGCAAAGAAATTCTTTCTTTTTTTCTGGGAAACACATAGAAATTTTTTATTTATCCTGTATTAAGAATAAAAAAATTTTCCAACGTCAGCGTTTTTCTTTTCTCTCGGGGATATGTTTTTCCACGAAGACTAAATTTTGCTAGCTGAAGGGAGTCACATTTATTAAGAGTCACTCTTATTCTTCTGATATCTTAGTGCAGTTTAAAAATACGTCTGCTTAGGCAGTGACCGAGGCAAGGACAGCTCTGGAAAGTGCCCATGAGGCGATGACTCTCATTGGAAAGAAAACCAATGATATTCCACGGGCGATCGGCAAAGCTCTTGAACTTATGGAAGAGGTTGGCCAACCTATTTCATATCGTTGTTTAATTCCACACCTCTATTGTTTTCAGTGGTTGTGCTTGATGGTTTGCTCATTCATATAGCAATTCCTCAGGATTGGGGAATAGACATTCACTCTTTTTTATATCTGAGCCATTTTGGTCCATTTTAGGCCATTTTGATTCTTTGTAGGCCATTTTGATCCTTTTTGGGCCATTTCGATCCTAGACCATTTTGATTCTTTGTAGGTAAAAAAGTCAAAACCTAACAACAACTCGCTTAGCTTGATTTAAGATCAAATTTCTACGGATATTTTATATCTTTTGATTTACTTTTTACCTTTTTTATTTTTTTCTATATTTATGAAGAGTGGTCTTGAACCTTAGAGTATGAGGAAAAGTAATCAGTTTTGGTGTCGACAATATCAGCCGAACATAATGAATACGACACAAGTCCAAAATAGAATGAACGGTGCCATAAAAAGTCCGTCGATCTGCTGGAGGGAGAGGATAAAATACATCAGCAAAAGGGAAGGGAACTTCACCTTATTCGGGGTAGAAACACCTGCAATACATCTGTATTTCAACATGACAGTCAGACAGCTGTATTTGAGAAGAAAAAGTACTCATATGCACTAGCTACACAAGGAAGTAGCAGGCTGGCAATTATGAAGCCAGAGCCAACAGAGGGGGCACCCGCAAGCGTGGGATCATTGCACGCAGGACATAGATTAGCCTCTTGCGTGATCAGGTTAAATGTCGATTATCAGTTGTTTACCAGTTGCAACCGATAATGTCCATAAATAACTGGTAGTGTGTTTGAAGTGATCGTAAGCTAAATGCTCATTTGCTTCGCATTGCAGGAAACTTAAATTGTAGGAGATTACTTGAGTGATAGTGGCGAGCAATATACTTCAACAACAACGAGTTATATCTTTGAGCACATTTATAATGCTGATAGTTATTTATTCTTCTGGAATGTTATGAATACTGTGCAATATCGAGTAGGCATATTAAATCGCTTCTGTTTTATAGATGGATACGCAATGCAGTGGGAATAAAATTCGAGATGAGTTGAATCGATTACATAATATCATCGACGAGTGTGCACATGAGGCGTTCTCACTTGAGGACCTCTTCCAAACAGCAATCCAACTTGCTGATAGCAGAAGCACAAAACTTGGCCGATCGGGTATCATCTTATTTATTTATTAGTTCATATATTGCGTGAAATCAGTTGAACACTTTTTTAATCATCTGTTAATTCCGCATGGCTTTTCATGTGCTATAAAGTTGGAATTTTTACGGTAGCAGGTTTTGATTTTTTTTAGGCTAGCAAGTTTTGATTCATAGCAAGGAGAGTATGGTTGTGAGGGATGTGTTTCTTATAATTACTCAATGATATTAAGGTAGTATATTTAGGGTTCATGCTATTGGGAGAAGTGAAACATTTCTGGGAGAAGGTGGTATCGTTTTGTCGTGAGATCAGCAAACTTATCGAATACACGCTCGACTCATCGTGCAATGCACTCATCGCGATCCTACTCGAACAAGTCGAAAACGCATCAATTCGATCTAAATTTCGTTTCAAGGATCGCATACGACATGAGGTATGTTGAGATACATTTGTGCACAGTCTTTTGCCTACGTTCGCATAGTTGGTGTGCTGGGCAGTGAATAGAGCTCGGCGAACATTTAGTTCATTCTGTAGAGTGGGAGCCCGATAGCATTTCTAAGTTTTCAATGCCGCAGACCTCAACACCTTCCGTTACTGCACTCCGTTCATCCAATTATCCAGGTGCAGGTGACGGCACATGAGACCTCAAGCTGAAATTGATCACAGAAGTGTACTAAGCGTATGTATTTGCTGGTTGGTGTGCATAATTACTTCGCAGCCGTGGAATACATTGCATCGTTTCTCCACATCATCCCACACAAACTTCATTCTGAATGTCTTCAGCTTATTTTAGTTGAATCTTGTTTAATGGTTTGACAAATGTTTCGTTCG
The DNA here is from genome assembly GCA_006503575.1 of Baylisascaris schroederi. Classification (NCBI taxonomy): domain Eukaryota; kingdom Metazoa; phylum Nematoda; class Chromadorea; order Rhabditida; family Ascarididae; genus Baylisascaris; species Baylisascaris schroederi. Next base: position 362,910 of record QEWY01002887.1, read on the forward strand.
ATATTGAATGTAATGCATCTAGCGAGCCGTTGTGGTAAATCTTTTAGATGAGCTTCTGGGAAGATGAAGGCAGCCGCAGAAAATATCCCTAGAAGCCCAATAAAACGCTGAAGAGTTACAAGCCTCTTTAGCCTACCTCCTAGTGTTAAATTATTCGAGTTGTATTGTCTACTTGATGGTTGAATGGAACCCTAAAATGAGGGTAGTTCTTAAATCTCAAAATGCATCCACCCGTATGTTTAGATATGAAATATAGTTCCTTCTTTTCTTTAGAATCTTCTTTTTTCTTATAGAAGATGAAATTTGTGATGATTGCAAAAAATTCAACAATTTGCCTCAAATCGTTCAGATCTATCAAGTCGCATTGGCATGTGTGGCATATGCGCTATCGGTGAGGCATTTAACCGACGCATATTCGGCGTTTTCAAGCGAGTTTCTTATGCCACAAATGGACGCTATCTCCAGATATCCGCTTGTTGTTAACAGCGAAATTGAGCTTGCCCAAGCCCGTGAGCAATTCAAAGAGCTGAATGTTGCTTGCAGTAAGGTATTCTCATCTTTCATTCCATCACATCTATTTTCTTATCTTAACTCGAAATCTTATCTTAAATCATCCGTAGAATTAAAACGCTAATTTGTTTGTTCCCGATGACGAATTCTACAGCTTCGTCATCTAGCAGTCACTTCCAAAACGTTCAAACGAGAAGCGTTTCGCTTTCAAACATTTTAATCGAGTTCGAGATGAAATTTTGAATCAAACGCCATTTCTATTTACATATATATTGCGCTGCCGTCAGATGTTTACCTTTCCCTTCGGTGCGCTTAGATTGCGATCAAACTTTATCATGAGGCGTCTTCCAGCCTAAACGTGCTGGAAAGCTGTTCTTAAATATCGGAGTATAACTTCCCATCTCCCCACAACTCCTCTCCTACCTTTTGCTTGGGGTTAGGACTTGGAGATGGTATTTCCTCGCTATAGAGATGTGATCACAGCAATACACATTTTGGAGCAGCGTAAATAGAGCATTTGCTTGACATTGCCTGCTCTCTCTAATTGTGCATTAACACTCCTCAAAGCCTGCAGCAAAAGCTTACTGACCACTGTCCATCGAAGCCAAAATGAAATGCTTCAGGAGATTGACCGGGTAGTGAAAACAAATCGTGCAACTTGCAAGCGACGCTCGATCTTAGAGTTGGACTTCGGGCTCGACCTCCATCTGAGTGATATATCAGCCGATCTCGATGAATTCCTCACACCGATCGCACGATTCAAAGGACGTTCAAGCAAGAAATCACTCAATCTCGATGAGGTTTGTTTGTTATTGACCAGTGATGTTACTTTTCCTTTTGCTCAAGGTGACAAGTGAAAAGCTATTAGGTTATGACGATAATTTGCGTTCCTATAGGGCAGAAACTGCATTCAACAATGGAAATTTCAAATTGCCATAATATGACTGGCTTTTTGCAGTCCTCGATCTCTTCTAACTCAAGACTCATAATATATAAATCAATCTTGGCATATCTGCAGTTTCTGTAACGAGTTGGCGGTTGTCAAAGGGGAATACTCAGCAACTGTTTTTGTAATTGTATTTGTGACCGATCTAATGAGAGTTCAAAGAACCCTTCACACAGGGAAAATCGAATAATGTATTCGACCGATTCCGATCGAGTTTCACGAAGAAACAAACGTGACAAGGACGACCGTTGACGAAGATATTCTAAGATGTATGGGTCGTTTCGCTTGTTGGCCGACGGTAAAAGTGAAATCGAGTTGAATGAGGCGAACGATGTAAATTTGTATGCTCTCAAGCTGTGTTTGTTTGGACAATGTCCATAATTGCGTTCGGGTATTTCTTTATAATATTCTATGCGTTGTTTTTTATAGAAAACCTCGAGTTTGAAAATTGATCCCTCAGCATTCAGTTCGTTTTCAAATGATATTCGTTTAGGTTGCATAATAATACATGAAAGAACTCCCTGGTGGGATAACAATGCAACAATGAAAATTAGTACTCCCTCGTAGTGGCAGAATACGAGTAGGGTACGAGTAGCACGAAGATGGGGGGCGCCCATCGGGTGTGCCAAATTAGACATTTAAAACAATTTGACACTCCCGAGAAACGTCTCCAACGGTCCTCCCAGAATCCATCTTTTGTTGACCAGTCGACGATGCAACTGAATTTGTTGGTGCTGAAGTTGGCGCTCATTGGTGAGTTGACAATACTGATACGAATATGGAAAGCACATGACAGAAATTCTTGCCCGGTGAAGATTCTTTTCCACATCACCGAAAGCCGAATCCCTGCCATGCGACATCCTTCTCGCTTCAGCCATCCAGGTAGTGCGACGACGGTGATGAACAATCAATGAACGTTTCACGTGTTGAGCTGTGTGCTCGAGGACCTGCAAGAGGAGTTTTTCAGGCGTGCCAAATTAGCCGATTCACAATTTGGCAGTCCTGAGAAACTTCTCTGACGGCCTTGTCCTTTCAAGAATGATTCATGACCAGAGCAAAGCCGAGGATCGGTTTTTGTATTGCCGGACAGAATGCCACCGGGTGTGCCAGATTTCTGAATTCTGAAGCTGGCTCATCCGAGAGCAGCCCAAGCCGACAACAGCGATCTCGTTAGATGAAATGAAGCACATGAATCACGACGAGACAGGGATTCGAGCCCGGTGAAGTCACTCAACTCGCTTCACCAAAAGTAGATTCCCTGTCACGTCAGATTCTTGCCATTTCATGTAACGTTGTAGAAGTTGTGGAAGAAAAATTCGACAGAATCTTAGCACATCGTAAAGAAACCATTATCGCGCGACAGAAGTTGGTGACCGGTGAGGAACACAATTACCACCGCACCGTGACACAACTTCTGTCGTGAGGTGTCCCATTCTTAGAACTAGGCCGCTACTACTAGGCTGCAGAAATGATCCTCTTGGTTGTCGATGAGACGCGAAAGGCACTTTGGTGTGTTGGACAGCCGAGCACCCGCTTTTATACCCACCTAGAGAGATGTAGTCGTCACCCTGAAGGCAAAGCATTCATGCATCTTGTGGCCAACTGTATTGTCTTAATCCTTTATCATAGCCAGTTAGAAGTGTTCTTTGCTCCAAGGTGATAGTATCATATAGGTGACCTTGCAATCGTTATTGCTTGAGGGATTGCGTTTTCAATATTCCATTCGGCTAATCGTTGAATGTTTTTTGAGTTGCTTTTGTGTCGTGAAATCTACTGAAAATTTATTTGTTGCGAAATTTAACATCAATATAAAATATATTAACTGACAGCAGTATCTGTGAGAAGTGAGGTTTCACTACTTCTTTCTTCTCATATCTTTTTTCTACAAAAAGTAATCGACCAATTTTTTGGCTATAGAATTTGATCGATCTTCATCAAAACTCATGTGGACGTATAAAAGACGAGGTGATTTCTTTGACTCAAAAACTTGGCACTTTTGCTTTATTCAAATTATGCATCGACATATTCCTCCCTCCAAATTTTTGCATAATTTCATGACATTGCAATTTCCATCCAAATTTTCGAATCTTTATTGGATTTGACCAGGAAAGATACCAAAAGGGAAGAAATCTTATGTCTTAGGCGACTTTTTTTTGAAATATGAGGGTATTTCACTTCCTGCCGTTAATTGTTTAGCATCAAATTTCACTTTATTTCTTCGAAAATCAGAGCTTTTCACTAATCTGATGTTTGAGAGGTTTAAGGAGAGGATTTGCTTTCTAGTATGATATACCTAAGCCTTTAGGCATATATATATATATCAAATTATTCATTAACGTGGCAATATCTTACAAGCAATCATAATAAAAAACTAACAAAAGTAGATCCCAAGCAGAAAAAACGAACAAATTGTTGATGTCGTCATTTTGAATGGTGTATCCAAAAGAACTGTGTAAAAGTAGTTCACGATCAAAAATTTTTTTACTTTTCTCAAGAATAATGTAGGAATTTTATGGAAGTGTCTTTTCATTATATTTATCTATACTTCTCTTCATAAGACGAATTATTTTCTTCTTATGATCATCTATATTTCATTTCGGTTGTATTAGTCCATTTTTTTGAATTATTCCACATATGCTAGCATTCGGTAATGCTTAAAATAAATGTGTAATGCCAATAAATAATTGTTGCATTTATGTTTGTTCTAAGCAAATAAAAATTGTTGAATGAAATCTTTGAGGGATGCATTAAACGATATTCGTTTCGTTCATCTTTCATATCGAACAACAATAATGCTATTTAAAAACGTCACGATGCGTATATAAATTAAGTTTCTTTAACATTCATGGTGAATTTTTCTTTTTTCAGTTGACAAAGTTTCGCTTCGATTCTCGCTGAAAATGATAACACCCGTTTCTATCAGCTTGGTGAATGACGCCGAATTTCTCAGTTAAACTTACAACTGGTTCTTCTCTTGAAGAAGGGGGGGGGGGAGGTTGAGGCGGAGCCTGCGTAGGAGAAAAGGGATGAGGTGATAGGGGGCTGCGGAGAAGAGTGAAGAAGTAAGCCGGGGAGAGGTAACAATGAATCAATTTTGAAAATTTGCAAAACAGGTTCCAATGGTACCCATCGTTATAAATGTGGGTGCTCAAATAGATTTTGGATTTCTGTTGTTTCTAGGAACTTAATTATGGAAAAGTTGTGGATTATTAGCAGAAAGTAGTCAAAGGTCACTGATACTAGACTGTAATAGCCAATCCACTTTTATCTTGACGATAACGGACAAGAATGGGGAGGGGGGGGAAGAGGGTTGTGGGGGAGTAAGAAGAGAAAGATCGTAAAATGCAGTATGATCGAGGTTGCATCTATATTCAATTAAGAAATTTTGCTTCAAATTGAAGCCAACGTTTGTATAGTAGTTAATACTGATTCAAGCACATTTTCACTATTATCATAAAACTTAATAACTTTAGTTTTGTTTATCTTCTATTGGTATACTACTTATGCTTCTGAGTCAGTATTTGGCTAAGTAAATTATCGCTTTTCTCTGAACATTTCATTTGTTAAAATCATAAAGCCAATCTTAGCAATGCCTTAAGGCTGGATGACAACCCGTTATTTGATGACGAGTAAAAAACGCATAAAGACGGGATTCGAACCCCTAATGTTTCATTTTCCGAGTAGATGCTTTAACCATTAGTCAAGCAGTGATCGTTACCCAAGTCTTATCGAGTTCAAAGTTAACTGTTTTAATATATCGTTGACGTGTCTTCTGGAAAAAAGTGGAAACAATGTTCTTGTTTATTCAAATAGCTTGAAAAAGAGTTGGCAAAATGAGTGCATATAGATAGAATTCGCAAATATGGAATATTCATTAGTGAAGTAGGGAATCTGTGAAAATCGAGATCGAAATCGATGACGTTGTTATGTGAAGGTATAGTGTTATATGGATTGTGTGGAAAACAGCGTCAAAATAGGTAAGAATTGCAAAAGTGTTGAAGCGAGACTGCTCATCGACGGATGGAGAGACTGATAGACCGATCGATAACTACCAAGTGTTTCTGCCATCCTTTTTCGATACCGTTTTTAGTGGTTCACCTTGCAGATATGGATTCACTCGTGCGTTATGTCGCTGCGGGATGGAACGTCGTTTTCTTCGTGGCTCCTGTAAGCAGCAGTTTTGTTACTAGCCAACTCCGACCAGTTTGCAAATAATAGGCCAGTCTTGCAAAGGGATTACCAATATATGTGTCTTAAGTTTGATACACTGAAGTGACCAGAAGTAGTGACATGATGGAAACAGTGGCATCAAGGTGGCACCAAAAATTCCTACTTTCCAGAGTTCTGATTCCTGTCGTTGAAAAACATCTGATGCCAATCCTAAGCTTCGGCCGTAGGATGTAGGATGTGAAACTTCTACATTCTCAAATTTTATCGGAATGTTTTTTGTTCTCAGCAATATTAGCTACAGTAATACACAATCTCATTACAGTAATACGCAATAACTGAGCGCCATAAAGCATTTTGATTGTACGAACCATAAAATCTTCTCTCTTTTGGTGGAATTTCTTGGCGATGAGGTTCTTATGGAATCCGTGTTCATCGAGGATATTCTGGATGCTCTCTTCTAAATCGTCCGTTCCCTTTGCTGGGCAGCTGCAACATTTAAAATTACAAAGCCGATTTCGTGCACACTACCCGTACGAGACACAATGTTCAGTTGAAGGAATGAGGCAAACTTCGGTTGTGATAGGATAGAAACTTGCAGGGAGTGGAAGGGGGGGGGGAGTGAAGAAGGGAATAAAAATGTATCGCTTTTTTATAGATATCGCCGTAAATTACAAAGGACGATGTGCCAAGATGTGACTGAAAAGGCTCATCACAGCCACAGAATGTTGCGGATAAAGGCGCTTCGATTCGCCGGTTCTAGTAGAGTCGAAAGTGAATGGATTGCCCAACTTTTGCATGTTAGTTATTTTATCACTTATCACTGCCTGTAAATAGTGTTTAGCAGATCGTTTCAATTCGATGATCACTGAAGTAAGAAATGAGAGATTTGCTTATATTATACATAAAAGGCTGATCCTCTATCATATTTTACATGGACTAATCAATAAAATTATGGATAGAAATGAAACAAATCGTTGATCGATGTGCAGAAAAATGAATTCTCTTGAAGAACTAGATGATAATTAAAGTGTGGAAACATTATTTAGCATATTTACGATTTTTTAAAAAGTAATTTATGAAACTAATGAATAAATTAGTTTGTTGTGAGATGATCACAAAAATATTCAATCTGATCGACTTACTTGAACATGTGCTCTTGATCACAAATACATGTTTGACTTGATTGATAATTACGTGAAAATTCAGCGCTATTCTCGAATTCTTCGATACAACCGTCTGCGATCGTATAGCCGAGTGGACAGGGATTCGGTGGTTCACAATATGCAGGTAATACATTGTCGCTTTTCACCTGAATTGAAATCTGCTTTGAGATTATTTAAATTGACTTTTAATTTATTGCATAAATTGAGTCATTTTTAATTGAATATTAGATTATTATCTTGGTGTTTTTTTAGAAAAAAAAACTATAGATGTTCAATTTTATGAAAATTTTAGAGTTTTTTCTCGAGAGTGACAACTAATAAAGTATTTACATATTCTCTTTAGGCTTTTCAGCTTTGTAAGAAATTTGCAAAAATCATAAAACACCACATAACCAAAGTTCAACGTTACCTTTCCGCTAAAAAGCCCATTTTGCATTATTAGGTACTATACGTACTGATATATATATATATATATATTCATAAATACTTGAGGCAATTAGAGTATATATTTGCAATCAGCATAAAAAGCTTACTTGTTCTCTCTGTTCGAAGTCGGATTCAGGCCGGAGTTGTTGTGATCCCTCACCTGCTCCACCTCAATACAAACTATTATAGTGTTTCTTAGGGCGTTACTTAAAGCGTTATAGATTTGACTATAAATAGTTGTCACGAATACATTGTTTATGGTGATTTATCGCTAAACTCTAAACAGACGTCAATTTAAATGAGTGAAAATATTTCACTAACGATAACAAAGTTTTACGAATAAACAAATCTTTTGCACTTTTTTATTATAACAATAAAAATACTTGAATAAAATCAAGTCAAACATTGGAAATTTTCCTCCCTTCCGGGAGATTTGTCTAAATAATCCAACTTTTCTATGTTATATATGAAATTTCATTCAAAAAAATCCACACACCAGTCATATATTTGTGTCCAAAAGCAAGTGGTCCCGGAAGTGTCTCAGCATCACGTGACATTAAGCCAATAAAATCGGGAAAACTCTGAAATTTTATTCATTTTTTAAATGCTTTTTTATATATTGTCGAATGCTAACGAATATTTTGGAAATTGTGCCTATGAACTAGGACATTTACCATTAGTTCATCGAAAGAGAGCCTGATGAAGGTTTCTTTCTTCCCTTTCCACTAAACTGATAACTTCGCCCATAATTTTTTAAATTTTTCATTTAGATAAGTTGAGAAGTAATCTTAGACAAAGAAACGACTGGCTGTAATTGTTTCACATATCAGATATTTCAAGAAATACCCCCAAAATCTCTCTCGAAAAACGTCATTGGTACTTGCCATTATATTAAATAAAATAAAGAAGATATGTATATAAGAGTGCGAGCAAAGTCACCAACATACACTAATGAAATCATATTTGCTGTTAAATCCGTTTCAAGAGAATCATTCCAAACGGTTGTCAGTAATTTAAAAGTGTTCATTATCACTAGCAGGAATGACACTAAGTGTCATTTAGTCTTCGATTGGGGAAGGAGTCTGGTGCTTCCGAGAGTATCGCTGAAGTCGAAGAACTCAGGCTTATTCTGTGCTATCTTTGGAGCTGCTCAGAAGCGACGTGTGGTTGCCGAAGCTAGATGGCCTTCAACGTACGGGACCAACGTCAGCACCTCCCAAACCTCAAGCTCAAAAAAGGTATGACTTCTTCGGGGAATCCCGTACGATGAAATTTTGCTGTGTAGGTTCAGAAGCCCTCAGACTAATCCAACCTTATCACGATCATGAATTATATGTGCTTCGGTATGGCAACGAATTTTTCTACTAGAGAAGGTACTTAAACCACAAAAAACCTCCTGTCTGTCAAACTGATGAATATCAAAAACCTAAAAGACGAAACAAACGAACAGTACATCCCCATGCATAAGTACTCTTTCTGTGGATGTGATGGACAGCGGTAAATTGCTATCGTGTAAAACTTGTGGCAACCTTAATAGCGTAAACTCTCACAGCTATACTTATCAACAATACGTCTTTGATGCGTGACTATATGCACATGAAATGTGCATCGCTTTTATGAATATAACTTATGTGTCAAGCAATGACATAGCAGTGCTAGGTGGCATTGATCGTTGAGACATTCATCACATATGGTCAGTAGTTTCCCTTCCCCTTCCCCCTGCCTCCCTCATCCACACAAACAAGTGAAATATGTAAAGTTCATTGGTCATTCATTGGTCACTATAATGACAGAGGTGTACTAGACTAAGATGACCATTCAAACGTCAGTTATCAGCAAGTCTTTCCATTTGATATAAGTGAAAAGAAAGTGGACAAACCTGTTGGGAGATGTCAATGGCATAGCAACTAAAAAGTACCGTCGATAAGAATACTCCAAAAAATATTGTTGCCATCATTGGGTGCGTTATCGTTCGTCGACTTCAGATGTTGTTGCCTCGTCGAAACTACGAGGCGAATACGCGCCGCGCGTCACCACATTAAGGGCGTAACGCACGCTTCTGGCTTCTGCAAAGCTGAGCTATATATGTGTGTGTGTGTGTGGCCAGAGCAAGCCAAACACAACGAGCCTTACTTTCGAGCCTAGCATCTCCTACAAATGCATGTTCTTTTCCATCATGCGGAAATGAATTCAATGCTCTAACGTCTATGCACACCATCTTGGCCAGTAACTTAGTCGATGAAAATGAATAGAATTTCGTTGATATGTGCATAAAAACAATTATTGCATTCGCGTTTTCGGGAAAAAAAAAGTTTATTAGTAGATGGAAAAAAATGCTCCATCAATGACGTCATTGGCAAAATGCTGTATTAATGACGTCATTGGCAAATATTGATTGGTCTCATTAAAATTGCTCTAAGATTCCGATGTCCTTAATTAGCAATACGGCCCTCTTATTCAAATATCAATAAAATTTTATATAGTTCCTTTATTAAATTTCTCCTTCTCGATTAATGAAAGTTCAAGTGAAAAGTGCAATTGCATATAAATATTTATTACTTCGTTTAACTTAATAGGTTGACTTATATATGAGGGCATACTTAAATCCCTTTATCGCATTCCGTAACGAGAGTCGCATCTTCAAAACATTAGGTCCACGTGAATGCTCAGTTATAAACTTAGCAAAAAAATCAACCTTGGCTAAAGGGAATTGAAGAACTCGAAAAAAATTTCGATGTAGAAGCCATCATAAATAACGTTGCAATGTCTGTAGAGGGGGGGGGAGGGGGGGGGGAATCAGTATTTTTTTCGTCAGCTAATATGCAATTTGTCACTTTAATACTAAATTGGCCGTTTTTTTTTTGAAGTGAGGACCAGTTTTTTGCATAAATATGACTTTAAATAGTTGCAAATTAATGATTAGCCTCTTATTAGAATATTCTAGCTTGACAGAGGAAAAAAAGAATAAAAAGCATTGGTAGTTACATAAAAATTTCCTATCTGAATTCAAATCCGTTCTTAAGAATTGTTATGCGTTAAAAAAAATTCAAATTTTTAGAGGCTATGGAAATGCCAACAACTAGAAATCGGGAAAAAATTGTACCTAAAAGATCCTGGTCCTAGTTATATTATTAAAATGTTTATTGAAAATCCAAAAAATGCGAGTTTGGCTGCAGGCCAAATTTTAGTAAAACTGCATTCGATCCGCCGAACATGTTCAACCACTGCATTTGAAACAGACAAGCTGAATAAATCGAATGCAAAAATTTTCTATCCTCCAATCCGAATCGATAAATCCCCAATAGTAGATCATAAGTTTACATAGAGGAGTTGAAATTTTGTTAAATTTAGATGGTCTGGTCGAATGCGTCATTAGATGCAGAGTTCAAGCTATGGGTCGATGTAGAGTTCGAGGAGTTCAAGCGAGCAGTTAATTTAGAGTTGAAGCAACGGGTCGACACAGACTTCAAGTAAAGATTATCATTGTTGATTTTTTTTTTTGCATTTCGTCGAATGGCACAAACTTTCTCTTCAAAATGTATTTTATTTTCTTATCGATATTTTGACCTTCAAAAATTCGGGATATATGAAAGTCCGAATGGGGTATATATGTGTGATTGAAGTGTCACCGCAGACTCAACAAAACTTGGATTCATTTACCGTTCAGCTAATATTCCTTTTGAATATCGACCCGCGAATGGCGCTAATAGCACTTAGTTTCGCTCCTTAGGCGCTCCCTATTCTGATCGTCAGTTTGAATTGGATCGCTAAATTGGCGCCTAAGATTTATATGCGCTGAAGCTTCAATATAAGCCTCCGCCCCTTACTCCCTCCCCTTCCCCTCAGGAAAAAAGAATAAGCACCTTTTTGAACATTTGAACATTATAGGATGTCATTGATAAAAGCGCCAAATGAGAAAGCGATCGATCAACGTCTTCACTACAGTGCCCTCAGGCAACGTTATGGGCAGTATCGTCTTATATGAGTTTATGTCTATGATCGGCATCCACTTCGGCATTTTATCTTTCGTCGAGAGTACTCTTTCACATAGTTATTTTGTTTATTATGCAACAATTTAATATTTAGTTGCTTCTCATCGTTGTGATATATATATATATAATAGTGATCTCATCGTTATATATTAGTGATATTACTCTTTATTACGTTTTAATGATGTGCTAACAATATTTGAAATGTGTAGCGAATAAACGACAGAGAAAAAGAGAAAGAAAAAGATTATGGAAAAAAGATTATGGAATTTTAGTGAATTAGAGATATATTGAAAGGTGTACATTTGAAGTGGAAGTACGACGATGTGTTAGTGATATATGTGAATGTGTTTTGCACAATAGGTGAGGAATGAAAATATTTCGCATGAGGGAGAGAGTGAGAGGGAGAAAGAAAAAAAGAGAGAATAGAAGTCACCACTATAGGGCACATGTAAGATACCTTGCTAAAGTGACGATAAACTGGTTGTTGTACGCATCTCCCGTCCACCCATCTGTCTTGTATTTGCAATTTTATTTGTACATCTGTGGTTACCCCTCCCCTCCACCCTCCCGTCATCATTTTCAATGATGGCTCCCTCCCTCCTCCTCACTTTCTATTAATTAGGGTATTGGTTGAGATTTCATCTAGCCTTTAATATAGAGTATGAGCAAGTAGACGATATGACGTGAAAGAGTACGAATGATTCGCAATCGAAACGTCAAAGCTCATTGCACCCAACAAATCGACACCGTTGCGTTATCGATTTCAGTTAAATTACTGCTCATTTGTTTTTTAATTTTTTTGATTAGCTTCTTAATGTGAATGAATTCAATACATTTTACCGGTTATAAAGATTTTGATGACTCATAACTAAGGTCATATGTGGATCGCTTATCAGTGTAAATATGTAGTATCAATGAAGACAACGATGTGCTATTTGTGTGTCTATATTTTATCAGTTTTCTTATAGCGCCTCTTTGCAGTTATTGTGTCTACTATATGTCCATTAGTTTGTCTGTCTGTCTATCTATTAGTGTTCATTTATTTGTAATGTCTATTTGTAATATCTGCTAATATATTTGTTGCTTATTGGTTTGCTGTTGACTTGTCTGTTTGTATGTCTGAGTGAGTTGGTTTTCCATCGTTGTAATATAAATCTATTTGCCATGTTAGTGTGTCTATTGGTATGTCTGTTAAAGTGTCTGATAGTATGTCTGTTTGTTTGCTAGTTTTTAATCACAGACATGCATGCATCGCTTAGATATTTGCTGCAACTTTGATAATACTAACTGACGCCTTATTAAAGAACATTTCGGCATGTTGTTTTATCACCTTATTAAGGATATGTCAACGGAGATATCCACTGCGATTCATAGAAAGATGTTGAAATTCCTCAATTTATTCGTTTTATATATATATATATATATATATATATATATATATATNAACATTTTTTTTTAAAAATCAGTTAGCTTAAGTGATTGAATGCAACTCGCTTTCGATATTAGTTCCTCTTGCCGGATGTCTCATTCGTCAGCGTAGATATTTCCTTAAACGAAGTATAAGATGGAGAGGTCATAAAAGATCAAAATATAAAAATAATAGGAGAGATTTTAATTCACTTCGAAACTCTAAAAAAACAAACGCTAATTTCTCTTCCGTCAGCCGACTGAAAAACATTACAAAATTTCAGCTTTCATATAAAACTATAGTGATATCTCTTGCATATAATATGCACTTTATTGTTGCCTAAAGATACAGTCGATGTAGCTCAAAGGCAATCCCTATAATCAACTGGTATTCGACGCTTTATGATATCGAATTGAGTTCCTCTTCAAAAGCGAACGGATTTTGCTGTGATAATTGAATTGTAATACATGCGGGTTCCATTCTTCCATTAAGAGGCAATGTGAGAGACCGTGGGAAGGGGGAAGAGGTGGAGGGGAGGGGTTGCAAAGATTTGGGTTTGCTTTGCAAAGAGAGGAGGAAAGGGATCCGAAAAGAATTAAATAAATTAGAACAAATTATTACGTGAAATGGATCGTTCGGGTGATAACAATTGTTCTGTTTCTTATAATCTTTCGTTTAGAAGTGATAAGTGATGACGTATTCCTTGGGTGCTAATATAATGGAAGTGGGAATAATCGGAAAGCAGATGTATTAGCGTTGAAAAATTTATCTTTTATATTTGATTGTCAGTTCAATGTGGAATAAATTTTGAAAAAGGAATTTTTATCCACTCTATCGTTTCAGTCTATGTGATGTTCAACTTTAGAAATTATAAATTTCTTTCAATGAATTCTCTGATCAAATACTCGAAATTTGGAAAAAAAACTTGGAAAAAAACTTGAAAAAAACTTTAAAAAACTTGGAAAACTTAAGAACATCGTTTTGAAAAAAAAGTTGGGAAAATAGGAAAAATTCGAGAAAATTTTTGGAAAAAAATTTGCATATGCATTATCAAAGATTTGCGTATATGAACATATTGACGATATATCGTTGAGTGGCATCAACATTCAACCAAAAAAAAAACCGTTGGTTCTTTTTTTGTTCCCTCTGCTTCTATGTAGTGATGTATGAATGACGACGAGAGATGCGCATGTCAAATTACATACAGTCGTAGCGAATCAAGTGTGTCCTCCCAGTGTGGTGGTGTACTCTACGAAATCACCACCATTTGGCCGTCACCATACACACCTGTTGTTATCGCATACCACTATTTTTGTGTTCTCTTTCTTGACCTTTTATTTATGATTATTTTTTATTAGTAAATAAAGTGAATAATATTTTAGTTGTAAATATTTAAATTTTTAATTTATTTTCATTTTCATAAATATCTGTAAAATTTAATTTCTTTTTTTCATTTCTTTTCTCTAATTTTTTTTTCTTAATTTGTATTTTCATAATTTAGGATGGTTTTATTGAGCAAATGAATAGCGATTTTCAAGTTCCTCCCTTATATTTATTAGATCATAAAATAAAGAAAGTGTTCGATTATAATAAAATCGAAGACTCCTTATTAATATCAAATTTTTGGTGATACTATAACTGCATGAAATTGATTCAAAATTAACGTTCACTATTATCGTTACCTCAGTTCTCTTACTGAAGTTAATAGCTTCAATTCCATTTCCTATAATTTAATTCCATTCCCTATCTTAATTGAGCGAACTATTCCAATTCGAATTTAGCAATTTTTGATTTCTGATTAGAAATGTCACTCTTAATTAGTCATACTTATTGATATTATTTATTAATACACTCAAATAGACTTCTATTTGAAATATGAGACAATATATTATCTATAAAAATTTTCTTCTCTTTCATTGAAAGTTTAATATTTATCTAAAAGTATAGCAAACAATGGGAACACTATTCATTGCTCACCGTATATGTATGTATATTTGCGAACAAGAAAACGTTGACTGTTTGTATATGTAAAGCTTTTATAGACTTCACTAATACCTACGCAGACGTTCTGTAAACAGAATCCGCGCAAATTGTAGTAATAGTTACGCAGACACTTTACAAATAGAATCTGTGCAAATTGTGGCGGTAGTTGCGCAGACTTTTTATAGATAGAGGCTGCACAGACTGCAGCTGATTTGAATATAAACTCGATTGTTCTTTGCTTCTTTTTCTTTTCAACGAGTGCGTCACTCACTTTATGATCAAATATTGTCATTCCTCATGCAAAAATCGTTTGCATTCGGCGCATAGAAGCATTTAATCAACAATTTCATGGCATTTCTATGTTTATAAAATGTATTTGTTATGAATATTATCGTATACTTAAATGTTTTGTTATAATATTGTCGTAAATTTGAATATTTACTAAAATATTTGCATATATTTTGAAATAATTTTGATGAAATTAAAGGTGCATAAATGTCTTCCGGAAAGGACGGCTCAGTGTTACAACGTGGTTGGGAGCGATTGTCGAGACGAAAAAAACGTCGAAATGGCGAAGAATTAACGAGACGGCAATCATCACAGATTGATGATGAACACGAAATCGAACATGCCAGTGATGCTCTACAAGCACAATACAATAAACGGTTCGCTATTATCGATTTTTTTGGACATTTTGCATTCGCGTAAAAAATGAACAAGTGTAAACGAAGCTACATGATTTCAACTTAATAATGAAAACCTGATAATTGAATAAAATATTCTATTTCTAAGGTGAGGTTTAATTCGTTGATCCATTGATCCATAGATATTATTGAAATATAATCTTTACTCAACTCTTGGAGCATATTGGTAGTAAAGTTGAGGTCGCTGTATTGTTGCTATTTAGAAGTGTATTATAATTGTCTTATAATGTGTTATAGTTTTTAACACGCTTGTGTTAAGAACGAAAGCTTATTTCAACGGTCGTTTTATGAAGGTTCGAAAAAGTTTATTCCAAAAATAAAGTGGGATTATCCACTCCCCCTCTCCCTCCTCCTTCTCCAGAAAAAGTTTAGATAGATCAGGTTTTGTTGGCAATGCATCAAAGTGCATCACTATTGCACTGCTGACTTCTTTCGCTGGGACTTCAACACGCCTTCGACTATATCATTTTATTTATCCTGCTATATGCACCAGTAAATCCCCTTTCCAGCCATATCATTTGGCTTTTCAATGAAAACAATGTTTTCCACTGAGTTTACATATATAACGACTGGGAGGATGTCTCAAAATTGATGAGAAAGAGCTGTCGAGAGGGGCAGAGAAACAGACAAACGAACAGAGAAACAGGGGGAAACAGAGATGGTTTATTGAACGTTCTGATAGGATGTCAAAAGTATTCAATAGATACCAGAAATATTTCCCTCATTTTGTTGTCTAATAAAAATTCAAACAGGGGACAGTGTCATATTTCAAAGAAAAATCGAGAAAAGGGATGAAAGGATAAGCGCTTTCACACACTGAGTTGACGTCATCAGACAGACACAGACATACATTTACATACAAATATATACATATAAAACATTGCCATAGTATGCTTATTGTAAAACAAATACACAAATTGCTTTTGTTAAATTTCTTCGATCATCTAATGACTGTCCCTCTTGCAGTGGATATTTAGCTGTTACGTTTGAGGGGTCTATTTTTGAGTGGATATTTAGCTGTTACGTTTGGGATATATCCCACCAAGTTTCATTGAGTTGTAAGGCGTCGAAATCGTTTGTGTGACGCTATGCAATGCAATTTTACTTGATGGCAACATACCTTTTTTTGCTCATTTGCGTGTATTTACTACTCGTATAAAAGGTGTAATACCTGTATTTACCTGTTCAATTAGTCGAGGTCAATTGAAATTCCTTTTATATCGGTTTTTAATGTAATTTTTAGTGCCGTAAATATGGTCATGAAATATTTTGCTTTGTCATTTAATCAATGCGTTGCCAATGCATATGTGCCTCTGCCGGAAAGTAAAACTGCATCGTGGATATGATGTTTTGAGGTTTCAAGTTATTGGAAAAGCGCTTGACGTTCGGATGGAGGCAACTGTTTGGAGATAAGAGAGGAGTGGGGGGTTTACTCGTATATTTTTCGAGTATAGAATCGGTCAGTTATGTTTTGTAGCTTGATTCGATTGTACTTTAATCCTTTTCGTTATTCCGATCGAAGGTCATATATATACATACACATATTCCGTTAGGACAAGCTCAGTGGCACTTGAAAGGGCTTCGAAGAGAGTGGGCGTCTTCCTCGATTAATAGGCATTACTGTTCAGGTTACAACGAAATAAGTGCGCTACACTCTGCAAGCAAATATTTACACAACGTTTTATCTGCCTTCCCAAAGTATTTATTTACCCGTTGATTGGTTTACACTATTTGTGCACATATTCTATCAAATAGAAAAACGCATCGAAAGGTATTTGTTGTATCACAATTAGCGATTTAAGTAATCATTATGGTTTGCTGAGACATTTTGATCATATGGCTATGGAAAATACGAGTTGTTCTCAATCGAACAAAATGAGGGAGGAAGAACCTTTCCCTTTTTTCACTGTCTCTCTTCCCCTCCCTCTCTCTTTTTTTCATCCACCATCAGAAGGAAAAAAAACATTCTTGCAGTAATAGACATTTTTTTACAGTAATAGACAAGCTTTTGTGATATTTTTAGTGTTTATTTAAAATTTATTGATATTACATCAACGAAATCGGGCGTTCTAATGGATTTCTTTTTTTCTTTGGATGCGAGGAAAGAGAAGAGGGCGGGGGGGGGGAGGGGAGAAGGTAAAAAGAGTGGTAACTTGCCAACCTTTTGCAGTACGAATGTATTTTAATTTGGCCTAAAGGAATATATAAAAGACCAGGTGGAAGGAGCTTTCATTTTGAGGAAAGGTGATGCGGCTAAGAACCCCCTATGATCATTTTTAGGGGTTCCGAAGTGAAAAGCTATGCAATTTGTAAACTCACCTATAAAATGCTTGGTTGCTGTTTTCTCGAGAATTACAGAGGAAATAAAATATCGAATTGTTACAACTAGCTGTGGCCGTATATTTCTTATGTTCCTCCCGCCTATCATCTCGTTCCCCGATTTTTGTCTTCTCAAAATATTTCAGAAGGAGGTATGCTCTGCTCTCCGACTTCCATTGCTCTAATTTTCACTGTGCAAAACAGAATGTTGGATTCGATAATCTAGCAAATCCATTAAATGCTTTTTCCTTAGTGTCTACAATACTTCTAGCTACATCGAAAAGATTTCACTCTTCCTATTTCTCTCCTCTTTGCTTTTCTGATTTATTTCCTTCCATCGTCCTTCATGTTTATGAACTTATAGTGCATATGTATTGATTGAATCAGAAAACTTCCTGTATTATTGATTACTTAATAGTTGGTAAAATATTATAAATATGTTTGCAAATTGTGTGCGTTTAAAAAATATTATATTTACTTCTTTAACCACTTCCTGATCTTGTTCAAGCGGGTTTTTATTTATTTTTTTACCTTTTTGTTTATTTATTTGTTTTTTTGATGTTGATTTCCTTATCATTGACCACCTTTATTTAAATCAATTCATGACCCTGCTTATAGCCACCGCCGTATTAATCCACGGAAGGGAATCGTTGCTGCAGCTATGCCCCGAATGGTAGTGTAACTCTCTTCTGCTAAAAACTCTTTGCTTACTCAATACTTGCTATTAGTTTCACATATAAATTAACTAATTGCTGTTTAGCTTTCTAAATTTTGTCGAGTTTATTAGACTCTTCTAAGTTTTAGATAGGTTACTGCTTTCATATCACCACAAAATATTTTTTTGCGAACCTTAGTTGCGCTGTGGGAATCTAAAGAAAGGGATTTATGGGTAATAGGGGGAGGAAGAGGAGAGAGCACTCACTATTTGCAAGAACTCGTCATGATCGATGAAATCAAGAAATGAGGTCTGATATAATTGCATTGCTAATTCGTTTGAAAGTAGAAAAAATTGAGATATTACTTACAGTTAAAGCTTAAGTAAGAACTAGTTCAACTTATTCCTTATTTCAATACTTTAGAAGTGTATCCTTCTCAATATTTGCTGTGTTATCAATAACAGAAATTATTAATATTTCTTGATGGATAATATTGTTTAAATAGCGTTAATGGATAGAATTCAATCCATAAAGATTTCTATTTAATGAAACAGAAAGGTGTGCTAATTGAAGATTCGCTAGAAAGATGCTGCTAATTAAGCTTGAAATAGAAATTCGATATTCCATTTGCGAGTGGAATCTTTTTTCTTTCGATCGACCGCTGTCGTATTCTCTTTTAGTAGATGAGGCATCTCTCCATACATTACATATTGAGCATTTATTTAGAGTATTCGATTGGCTAACCTGATCAGTCAATGATCGATATCTATTTATCGATTGATCATTTATTCGATCGTCGTTTCACTCGTGATTTTAAACATCACTCTTCTCTAAGTTTTTATTAGGTAGTATTTTTACTGGATTTTTTCCAACTCAAGGCCCCCCAAAATTATAGCGATGAAATTTAGCTGATATAATCAGCGTCGAAGGATTGTCTTTTTCTCATCACTTTCATTCCGATTGAGTTATTAAAATTCGAGAATCACATAAAATTCCCATACAAAAAATGTTTTATATAACTCGTCAGGTGTTTATTAAAGATGAATTCATTCGTTAATCTTTTCTACGATATGATCGGTCATTTTCAAAGAGAAAGGTATAACGAACTAATTGAATACCTCACCTGGTGGGTTGGAATGTAAAAGGCGCATATCGTTTCAGTCTCTTTGGCGTGTTTTCTTTGTTTGACAAGACTGTTAGATGGGATGCAATGCGATGATGTGTCAACCGTGGCAGCGTAGTTCAATTATTATCTTTCAATGTGTTAAAACCTCAAAAATTTTCTTGTTGAATACTGTTTGTGCCTGACGAATGGGATCCCCACGAGTTTCCGGAAGAATGTCTGTGTATGTCTTCTGTCGGCAGTTTGGGATGGGATTTCAGATCGATGAAATCTACTCGGAGTTTCTTTAATGTCGCATTCGAATGAGATCGTTGATTTTGCTTTAAAACGCTCATGAACTCGAGTTTATTCCTTCTCATGAACGTTGAAATAGAACTTCTAATGATCAAATGAGAATTGCTTTCATTTTCTCTATATAATGCGTAATATTTTCGTTGCAAATTGCAATTTCTTGCAACTCAGCATTATTTTCTTGCAACTTTGCAGTATTTTCTTGCAAATTGCAACAAAACATTTTCTTGCCATGTGAAAATTTAGTCGAAATTTTTCTAAACATTAAGTTCCAAAAAATTTTCCATATTTTCCTGAATAAATCTTTGTTTTTTCCGAAATTTTTTTGTAGTAATCAATAATCGGATCGAATTTAAATTATGCAATGTTCGCAACTTAATCCATAACCGTATAATTCGAGTTCGTTGCAGTTCTTGATTTATTTAAATTTAGCTCGTAATTTACAAATTGTCTGCATTGCAAAAGTGGAATATTTTGCAACGTAGACGATTTGCATATTTTGCAATTTTTACCATATTAATTCCTCAATTTCCTGGATCGTTCTGCTCGAGATTGCTCGATATTGCACTGATGAAATTTCATTCTTTTGAAATATAAAGAATTTCTATACCCTTAGAGGACTATAGAGATGATTGATAGTCGTTGAAGAAGAATAGGTATCATACTCTTCATAAATTTTTTTCTCTTTGCAATTTTAAAATATTGAAAATCTTTGAAGTTATTTTTGACGTGAAAAGAAGAAATACGTAAGCATTTTGCATTATGAGCATTAAGCACAAGTCTTAGGAGGCAGATGGCTGGCAGCAATGTTGTGATGCCGAGAGTTGCTCGACATGAGCGCATTGCATCGATCGCTGAAACGATTGACAGCCGAGAAGGCGTATGCGGCAACGTGATACGCAACAAATAAAATGCGCCTATTGGAGCACTCACCTCTTTTTTTGGTGCCCTTTTCTTGCAATATTTGTGACAGCTATTTGTCACTATTGATGTGGTTGATGGAAATCCCGATGAGTTTTGTTTTTGATATA
This sequence comes from Baylisascaris schroederi, assembly GCA_006503575.1. Classification (NCBI taxonomy): domain Eukaryota; kingdom Metazoa; phylum Nematoda; class Chromadorea; order Rhabditida; family Ascarididae; genus Baylisascaris; species Baylisascaris schroederi. Next base: position 383,632 of record QEWY01002887.1, read on the forward strand.
CCTTTGAAGTTTATATGTGCAAGGCAAATGTTATAGTGTCGTATGTGTTGGAACGTGTCTTTCTGTCTGTCTGTCGAGAAGATTAAACTCTCAAATCATTGTGTCTGAAGCTACAATATCGTTGGAGCTACACATTATATACTAGGTTGATCTCTTTCATAGCAACGTTCAAGTCGATCCGTCAATATTCGTAAGGAGTATGAATTTATTTAAACTTTGAAATCGATCGGTCTTTTATTTTGCTCCAATCTGGTCGCTTAAATAACGAATGTTTTTTTCAACAATCTATGCAAGCTGCGCGCATAATTGCGCATATTTTTTGATTGGCCAATTCCACTAACAGACCTTTGAAGTTTATATATATATGCAGGGGAAATCTTGTAATGTTTTTCTTATTCGTCTGAATGTCTGTCGGGAAGTCTAAATTCTAAAAACATTGTATCTGATGATTCACCAATGTGGCCATTTTTAGCATTTTTATGGTCTTACCCGGCGTTATATTGGATCATTAATTAAAGAGAAGCTTAAAAGTAAATCTTTTGACCTTTATTGAAATAAGCTGTAAACAACCGTCGTATCGACGTGGTGTTGAGCAGTTATAAGTTGAAGTGATGTAACGCTGCTTTGTTAGAATGATATAACGCTGCTATATTAGAATGATATAGCGCTGCTATATTAAAGTGGCATAATGGCTACCATAAGCAAAGCTTTCTCGGATCTGTCTGCGAGCATTTTCGTTGAAAATTTTCAACTTTTATTGCTTATTTTCAATGTTTATAAAACCGGAGAATTGTTTAGAGGGTTGGATTATTGGTGCAGTGAACTAAGCCGATCGGTTTAATGCATCTTTGAATTTGTGAAATGCTTTGTGGCAACACAATTTCTTTCGTATTTGTGTTCGTGTATATGTCTGTCTGTCTCTCTTTGTGCACATCCTTCTGGTGATTCTGTCATTTCAGTAGTTATGAAATGTTTAGGTTTTGGTCTGTGCGGCAGGTAATTCCTTTCGTCAGCTTTCAGATTTCCTGAAGGATTTGGGAAAATTGAAGAAATAGCGGAAATTAATAAGGCAGCATAGAGTAGCGCATCTATATTTCAATAACCGTAAAATATTTCCTCAAAATTTTATTGTGTGAAAAAATTAGTTCGACTAATAAAATTGCAAAAAGCACATATCGTATCAACTCTATCCCAATGCGCTTTCCTACTTATTGTACTTCATAAAATGTTTTCATTTTGTTTTTGTTTTGGCATTTTTATTTCACTGTTTCATTAATAAGTAACGTTGTATATAGGTTTTCCGTTAGTGACAATATATTGGAAGTTATGCGTTTAAATATTTAGTAAAATAGTATGAATAGAGCAATGATAATCTGATGCATCAAAAAATATTGCAGTAAATAAAGCACTACTACTAACTAGTAAAGCAGTAGTAATATACTATTAATTTATAGTATTCGCAGTAATAATGTGGTATTTATTTGTAGTAGTAATATAGTATCAGCAGTAATAATGCATTTTTATTAAAGTAGTATTAGAGTATTCCCCCTATATTTTATTTGTATTGTTTAAATGATTTATTATTTTATATATTTATAGAATTATGAAGTATCTTTTAGAGAAGCAATTAGGTGTCGTGAAACATCACTAAATCATTCAACGGCTCCCTCGAAGTGTTCGGTTTTATATAAGAGCTGTTGTTATTGGTTGGTTGTGCTGTGATGCTGTGGTTTATTCACCTATCTGCATCACACTTTTGCTACCTTTGCCTCATTTCATTGACTCCATCCATCTTCCTTCTCTCCTCCTTTCCTCCCCCCTCCCCCTCCGTCCTCCTTTTCATTCCCGTCCATCTTCTTTGAATTTGCGTTTGATTGTTTTGTTCGTTGCTTAAATTTCATTTTTTTTTTTTTTTTTTGCAGTCCTTCAATTACAATAACAATGCAATGATTTTTGCATTTTTTTTTCTTTGCATAATTTTATAGAAATGTTCAATTGCAAAAGTTTATTCCATCATCACTTTATCAGTTACATAACACAAAGAGTTTGTTATGCTTTCGTCATAGCCGTATATACCCTAAGCACTCGTTTTTATTTTTTGAAGGTACTTTAGAATAGCATCTATTAATTGGTTAGGTAGATACTATAGTATAATGCTTTTATTAGTGTAATGTTAGGGTACTATATAAATAAATCATTGTGCAGAATTAATACTCTGCAATTCTTGTATGGGAACTTCCACCCACCCCCTCCCCCTTTCATCTCCTCCCTCCTCCAACCCCCCATACAGAATGCTTCGCTTTAGCGACGAGAAGATAGCGCCATATTTTTCTAGCTTTAAGAGTAAATTTTCATGTTATAAAACAATTGAGGTCTTTGCATAACATCTTCGAGGTATGTAGAGAGGTGAACAAGAATGTCTAAATGTCTGCCTGGAATAATCGTACTAAGTGGCCAAGGAAGTGTTTTTAAGATGTGTCTTAAGGATACCGGCTGATATGAGTGAAGTGTTGTTGTTGGCAGTTTATTTTAAGAATTGAGTCAGCACTAATATCAGCATATCCACTATCCACGAAGTGGACACTGTCCACTTTTTAATTCGTCTATCATATAGCAGCATTTTTCGATTATTTTAAATATATTTTCGTAAAATGCTTTCATCTTCCCACTATATATCCACATGTCTATCGTGTATTTTTATTAATTTTATGTGGTGGAATCAGGAGTTCTCAGAGTATTTGTGAAACACTTTTAATTTACTCAGCTTATGCTTACGAAGCTATAAGGAGTTCTTTCTGCGGCTAACAGGAATAATGGCGTCATGGTGGTCATTTTTTTAATATCGGAGAAGGATGCTTCTCACTACAAGTGCTGTGGTATTCCGTTTAGGTTAGGGTTCCTGAAAGGCTGTGTTAGTCTGTGCGCACAGACTGCTTGTTTTTTATTGATTGTAGGAATATTTCTTTATGACGTTGTTGTTTCCTTTTTATGTTTAGGCATTCTTCTTATTGCTTGATAGAGTGACACATGCTAACATTGATAGGCAACGATGCAATCAATGCTTTACTTTCTTTGCATCTAGCTGCTTACCTATACATTGCCTGTATAAATTGTGTTATTCATTTACTTATTTGTTTATTTATTATTTGTTATTCATTTATTTGTTATTTATTTATTCACTTATTTATTCGTTTATTTATTTATTTATTGTGTGCAATTTTTTCTTTATTCTCTAACATTTTTCGAGTATCTATTTTAAAGAATCAATCTAATTTAACGGAGCAATAAATTCCACAAAAAGTGATACATAATATCTCGATTAGAGATGGGCGATCTGCATGTGGTGAAAATTAGAGCAGGCAAAGGGAAAAGGAAGAAAGAGGAGATCAGTTCGTGAAAGAAGAATGCTCTTCTCATTGGTCTTTTCTTGCCGATAGGGAAACAGCCCTCCCCACCTCTTCGCCTTCCTTCCCGCCCCCGTCCCACCAATTAGATGAGATTCTTTCGGGGACCTGACCCCGGAGTCGCTAATAACCGCATCGATCGCAATATCAGGGTGGATTATCACCGAAAAAAAGATAACTTGCCGGATCCGTAAACGAAACAGAACCATCGCCATATTCCAACACCCTTCTTGAATTTTCGCGATAAGCAGCCAGTTAGCACTTTTGATGAGATATAAAATGATTTGGTGATGAATTAATCTTAGGACAATACACTGCAGGTAACCCGACTCACTGTTCCTTTGCCTCTTCCACCTTGAATAAGAAGACATCTTCATAATACAAAGCGATGTTCCTCTATATTATTTGCATATATTTCTACTATTTGCATTTACTTGTAACATCCGCACTTGTACCTCATACCACTTACAGCAGCACCTTCTACCACCCGCACTTGTACCTTATACCATTTGCACTTGCACCTTGTATCATCTCTACTTGCATCATACCTTGTACTATCTGAATCTGCACTTTATGGTACCTGTCTACTACCACAGTTGACAGTGCATATCTTGATCTCTAGTCGAATTTACATAGCACGAGGTAAACGCTGAAAAATTGTCCTCAAAAAATTTGCATATGCAAAATTAAAACGATCTTTCAGCAGTTTACAAACTGAAGAACGAATGCGCATGGAATGAGAAAGTGTTGAAACAAACTGGAATATTAGTTGTTCATTCATTAGTGTGATAAGCGCAATTTGTTAATAAAAACAATTCATAG